>JANHJO010005230.1:74103-84883 GCA_032468235.1 Pseudoxyrhopus heterurus | reverse complement strand
CGGAGATGAGCACCGCCCCCTAGAGTCGGAAACGACTAGCACAGATGTGCGAGGGGAACCTTTACCTTTACCTAATAGCAACAGTGAGAAAAACTCGGTAAATTATCAGCTTCTTGTTCGAAATAACTGTAAGCAAAGATGATTAGCTAAAGTAACTGTCCACTTTGTTTCATATAGAAGTTCCCATGAAATCAGGTTAGCTCCCACCCTGCTAGGATTTCAGAAGGCCATTTTGGAATGATGTGCTAGAAGTTGTCATCCTTCCTCCGGGGACAGTGTTTGATAAGTGGTGCTTTGACAATTCTTTGATATATGAGATCATTATTTTAAATATTGAATATAGCTTATGTTCTTTACTTGTACTGATTTAGAAGTGTAAGATGACTAGAATTGTAAGATAGCTAGCTAGTTAAAGACAGAGGGATATTGATGGGGAGGGATAATTTATAATGATTATAACAAATAACTCAAATTTATCAAGTTCTATAATGGTTTATATTCTATAAATAAAAAAGTACCCAGGTAAAGGGATAGATCTCTCAAAAATATTGATTTCCCATTCAGGGAATTTGACAATACTAAATAATAAAATTAGCCAAATGTTATATATGAGGCATAAAATATTTAGGAAAGCTGGGATCTTATTCTGTTAGCAATGTATTAGGGATTTTTTGGAAAAGGGCCCTTCCTGCAATACATTATGAGGCTTACATAACAGTTATTTGGAAAGTAGCAAAAGACACCATGAATTTTGTAATTCATCACCAATATGTTTGATTCAAAGATTTGTCAAGGAGATCACAGAACTTATTACCCTCAAAAATTCATTCAGTAAAACCTGGTTTTATGACAGATTGACAAACCTCTTGATAATATCAGGTGTTTGAAAATTCAGTAGCATTGTAGGCTGACAAAAAATGAAATAGCTGTTTTGGCATCATTTAGACACACTAGATAATAGCTAGATTGAGGTGATGCATATTGAGGTGTTTTTTTTAGCAAGTTACTAAGAAAAAATGGATTTCTTGCAAAATTTATTTGCTGGATTAAAATGTATGATTTTAATCTCTTTTATGGAGGGGAGGGAAGTATTAGTCCTCAACTTACAACTGTAATTGAGCCCACAATTATAAGTCAAGGCATCATGTGATGGGATCCAATTTTACAATAGTTTTTTTTAGAAAAGCTATAGTCATCAAGTGAATGCAGCAGTCATTAAGCAAATCCATTTTTCCAATGGGTATTTTTGCCAGAAATAAACACTGGAAAGTGACAAAAAAAGATGCAAATTTTGGTCACATAAGTATGTGATGCTACAAATGGGCATATAGGTGAGAGATTGCCAAGTCTTCTTCACCCTGACATCAGAAAAGATATCTCTTCTTAATCCAGCAAATAATAACCTAAATGGCAGCAATCATTGATTAATCTGCTTTATTGGAAAATCGAAGGTTGTGAGAAGAAAAAAATAGGAGACAACGGAAGAGTGGTAGATTTGGGGTCTCAGTGACAAGGTGCAGCTATACCCTCACAGAAGAAACTGGAAATCCACTCAGTGTTGAATATTTTTGCACAATCATCATTATCATTATTTTTGGAATCGTTTTTGAATGTTTTCAGTGCAGTTCAAATGTAGTTAGTAACTCAGTGCTGCCCTAATTTAAGCAATAATTTCATTCATTCATTCATTCATTCATTCATTCATTCATTCATTCATTCATTCATTCATTCATTCATCTTGGCTGTCAGCTGACTCTAACTGACTCTGGATTGATTGAGATTGAGTGATAGTGCTTTTTAAGTCATCTAATGGATACATAACTACTGTGATATTTGATCATCATATTTCTGAAAATTAAAGAAGTTTACACCTGTATACAAGCAACGGTTGCATTTCATTAAAAGGGTTGCCACAAAAGGCACACTTGATCCAACAATCACATAGACACATTGTGGATGGTCCCTTTCCCCACCACTTACAAAGTCTATCCCATATAATTTGGAGCAGAAGATGGGAAAGGAATATTGGAGGGAAGAGGAGAAAAGAGATGAAGGAATGTTCCATTTCACATGAAACATCTAATCAAGAGAAAAAGAGAGATGTCACATTCCCCATAGGAAGATTATCCAAATGATTCTGTTAGAGTAGCTACTTTATAAAAGTTTGAAAATCTTAATAGTTATTAAACAAAATGTGAAAGGGAATGTTTCATTATGAGGTAATATAAAGTTATTATATTGCAGGAACGTCAAACTGGTGGCCCACATCCACCTCAGTTCCGTGAAGGGAAAAAACGTTACGATACATCAAGTGATGGCAGCGTGATGCGCCGAGCTTGACACCCGTGTTATATTGGAACAGAGCTACATTTTTAAATCCTAGTCAAATCTTGTAGCTTTAGGAGAGAGTAGCCACTTTGAAAATTTTGGAAATAAAACCATCTAATGGAACATAAAATATGAGGGGGCCAATTGGCTAAAAATAACTAATACTAGCCCTGACTCATTTTTGTAGGATTTAAAGTGTTGTGCTAGCCTGATCTATACCAGAGGAACAGATGCCACTATCATATTGAAATGGCAATGTCTACCCTTATTGTGAGATTTCATAACCTTTCTTATCTCACACCTGTTGGGGGAAGGGAAAGGTCAATGTATCTTATCACCTGAAACTTTTACCATGACAGCTACTGAGCTCACAAACCTGTCAGTTAAGCCTACAAATAGCTTAACGGCCAGTATACAACCTCCCATTAGCTCAGGTTTGCCTGGATGCTGGCAAGTATTTACATGAAATTTTGTCCCACTTGTCACAGCAGATAGGACAGCCAGGAGAGCACCTGGCAACCTGTTCTTGAATGTATTTCTTAATTACTAGGAGGCAGATGCTGACAACCTTGTTAAGTAAACAACAAGTTCTGCACCTGCTTGAACAAACCTGCCCTCATCCTTTGCCAAGCAGGTGACAGGTAACACAGCTTCCCTGCCCTCACATACAATGGCCAAAGGGATTAGTAGGAGTCTATCAGCAGTTTCTCTGCTATGTTTCCTCCTGGCTCTCTACAGAGAACTCAATTCAAGCAACAGAAGTGGAAATATCCCTAATTAGATATTTGCATTATGGCCAATTACCTGATATGTCCCTGTATAACAGGTGTGCATGCATATCCTCCCATCCTTTGCCACAAACACCCACCATAATAACAAAAGATTGGAATGGCAGTAGGAAAAAAAGAGTCAATTATTTAGCAACTAATATTTTCATGAGGTGTCTTGTTACAATAAAGGATGCTTGTAGCATGAAAAGGTTTTCGGAAGATTTTGTTCTATATGTGAAGCAGAGTGAGTAAAACTTTGGAATTCACATATGCTGAATTGGCACTGAAGAGATGGAGGCTAAGTTCCATCCAAAGAAGATTTATCCCTAAAACCATGGTTCTGACATTGTATTAATAACCGGTTCCATACAGTTACAGTGCAATGAAGCTGTGATTCATAAGAATTGTCTGCAGGAATTAAATGCATTTTGTTCACTCCTGGAAACTGATCCTTTGCATGATTAAAAAAAACCTTTTGCCATATATGTATAAGAAAGTACTCTGCCTCTTAGTCAGATCAATGCTAATCCAACCTAACTAGCAGTCACTTTGTTTATTTCATGAGTTAAATCCCTCATAATATTTCAGCTAAAACCAAAGCTATATTTGAAATATTGCTGTTTCACTAATGAAGCAACCTGTATTGATTTTGAGATTGTTTAATCTTTAACAAAAGCATGAATAGTAGGCAACAAATCTTCCCTCTGTTTTTGAATTGCTCTGAGTTACATATAGTCAGATAAATATTATCAAATATTACTGGCAAATATTGGTATTATTTCTTCTTTAAGGAGTAAATGTATAGGAACAGGAGCACTTACATATAGAAGTCAGTGGCCAACTAGTCATTGAAAACATGATTGGAGAAGCACTATATTGTATTCTTATTGGGACTGCTTACATGTCTCCTAAAGAAAGGATTAATAGAAAGAAAAAAGAAGAGCTTGGTTTTCCTTTCCCACCTCTCTAAGAGTTGATTGGCATGAAAGCTAATTATTGTCTTCTCCATAAGCTTGTTTTGATTTGTGCCATTGGTCACATAAAACAATAGCATACTAAGAGTAATAATAGGAGGGCAGAGACATGCCTTAGGAGTGAAAAATGGCCATAAGTCACTTTTTTCAGTGCTGTTGTAACTTTGAATTGTCACTAAATGGACTATTAAGTTGAAGACTACCTTATATTTAGTAGATTAACTCCTCTGTAAGCCTACACAATCACTATTTATAATCTAGAGGAACTTGGATGTGCTGCATAAATGTATTAATGTTTCATATCTTATGACATTATTCTGATACTTTGGGTCAAGACCCAAAAGACAGAAGGTGACTGAAAGATCTCCAGGAGTAAGAATAATGAACTGGATTTACTGTATAGGATGAACATCTCTTCATTTGGATATGCTCTCTAGTACATTAAAGGGAGCTGTTCCTAGGTAAATGCAGAATGCAGAGAGTTGAAGATATGCCCAGAATGTCAGCCAAGATATGACGAAATCGGTAAATTGGATAAGCAAGACATCTGTCATTATATTCTACATAATGGTATTTAATTTCCATACTATGGTTTTTTTCCCAGTTACTCCTCTTAATTCAGTCAAATATCAGTAATTTCCTGTCGAATAAGGTTGAACCCTGCCAACATGGGTTTTGCCTAATAGTGAGCTGAAAATTTTCTTTTTGTGCTTGGCTTCTTCCTTTGTTCTTGCATTGATGTCTGATCAGGAAGTGAGGGCCTACATCTTCTACTGTGAAACAAAATCATTTTGGCTACCTACTGTATGTTCTATTATTTTTCTTTTCCTTCTCTGTCCATTTTGCATTCTCATTACTTACCAGATCTAAGTATCCTCTACACTGTCTCCTTTTAAGCTTTATTTGGCAAGTATTATCTTTCCATCCATTCAACTTTTGTCATAGTATTATGATCCATCTACAAGGGATTTTTTGTTGGTTTGCTTTATAACAAACATCCATGTGTTGGATTAAAGTCTGGAGCTAAATAGTTGTTTGAACAGGGTTTTTCCCAACCTGAGAAATAACTCTTTCTCACTTCACTAAAGCAGAATTCATAAACCTTTGTACCGAATGCACCGCACCTCTAGATCCATTCTAAGCATGAACACACAGGCTAATTAGCAGATGCCTGTGAACAGGAGATGTCCTAGAGCAGCACATACTGTACTGGGAACTGAGAATCACATTTGTTTTCCTTCTCTTTTTCCTGGCATAGTGAAATCAGGTTATTAATGTTGCAGCAGAAGATTTAAAGAGATTTTTACTACTAGCACTAGAAGAATATAACACTTTCAAAGTTAAACTGAAACATTAATATCAACATTTCCATATTGAGATCCAATAAAAATATACCATTATTCTGGCATCTGTTGAAAGTGGAGTATTTATTTACAGCATTCCCAAAGGATCTGAGCTCCTAACAATTAAGAACATCATAAAAAGAACACACACATCCCTCAAAACAAAGGCACCCTATAAAACATTAAAAAATCTCAATGACATTTTAAGTGACCCAGGAAAACAAAGTTATGTATCTGCAAATACATCCCTCACATCCATAACAAGCTTTTCTTCTTGGCGACATGGAAAGTCAGCTCTTCACTGCTATCCTGAAAGCCAAGAGGGAAAGGATGAACCAAAGCCCTTAAAGAGGGAGTTCCAAAGCAGAAAGCAGCTTGTGAAAATGTTAATTTCTTCAGTACCATCAGATGGTATTCTCAGATGGGACCTAGAAGGAGTTAGCACTATTCAATCTTGGATGAGCAGATGGATATGGGAGAAGGGACCTCCTCAGATAACTAGGTTTGAAACCATCCAGGATTGTAAAGGAAACATTCAGCACCTTGAATTGCACTAATAACGTATGGCTTTGGGCGCAGTGTGAAAACCTATTGCTGTCTGGGCTGCCCTATTATTTGCTTTTAGATTGTAAAGTATGAACCCTGTCTCTTCTTGTTTCACATGTAATGCCTCTGGGCTAGTTATTTTCCCTGTCCTTCAGTTATTTATATGTGAAATATTAGATATCAACTCTTCGGGCAAGGATCTGGTTTAAAAAGAATTATAGATGATGACGATGATGGTGATGGTGATGATGATGAGGAGGAGGAGGAGGAGGGGATTGTAGCAGCTGCTGGCACTTATAGAGCAACAAGTAAAATAGGTGTGGAAACTATTTTTAAACTGTTAGAAAGGAAACAGAATTAAAGCTGAATATTGGTAGTAGTCATAGCCAGAAAACCATTATAGGACTATAAAGTGGCTCACCAATTTTAGGAAGAAGAAATTTTAAAAAAAGGAAATAGATATTTTAAAAGGTTGTTCCAAGATAGCCAAAGAAAATGAAAGCATAATTTCAAGAGTTAGGAAAAGAGACAATCAAGTTAACGCAACTCTCTGCAATGGGTAACATCATTTTTCCCCTTCTGGTAAAGATGTTCAGTTTTCTTTAGTATTTAATACTACATTGTCTATATCATGTATTGCAACTAGACCATGTGATTTTTTTTCTTTAAAGTCAGATTGATACAAAGTCTTCTTTGTTCATAAAAAAACCAAGAAAACATTCCTTAAATCATTTTTCACATGATCTGCCTTGGAAAATATCAGTATTATCAAAAATGAAGACGACTTGTTACGGGCCTCATACAGAGGCACAGGACAAACTTACTTAGGTTATCTTTACAACTAAGATACATTTCTATCAAGGATATAGCAATGACAATAGTTCACACTAATCCACAAAGGTACTGAAAGGTACTGTGCATGAGCTGTTTTTGGAGGCAACCTTGCAGCTATGGATGGTGTAAAAATAAAGTGGTTAGATTAGGCTTTATAAAATTATGGCCTTTAAAGCCCTATATGATAAAGGATTTAGAAAACATATGCAATGACCTGCCACAAGTGAATATCTCCATTGGATGTGGAAACCTAGAGAGGATTGGCTGAGGACCCACTTTCTCACAAGGTACATGGGCTGTGGACTAGGTAACATGTCTTCTCGGTGATGTCTTCCACTCTATGGATTGCTTTTCCCACAGAGGCAGGGATGGCTTCATGTCTGCTCCACAAGCAAGTTAAGTTGATATTATTACAAACTGTTCTTGCTCTTAATTGATTTTGGTACCCATCAGAAGAAATATAATTATGTTATTTTAATATTTTATGCTCATTTTTACAAATATTATTTCTGTGAACAGAGCCTTTTAGAATAGAGATGGATTGGAAATATTGCCAAATAAATAAAAGTCCATTTCAGCATCACCTTCCGGTTAATGTTTAAAATGTTTATACTTGCTGAATATTTGACATCTATATGGCTGGTATTGGCAACCATTCATCTTAAAAATAACATCCACAAAACTTAAAATGCCTCGTTTCTTAAAAGCTTGCTGAAATGGGGTAAAACCAGTGAAAACCAGCCTAATTCTGCCCCAACTGTTGTGTTAGTTGCATTATAACATTCTGCAAATTGGTTATCTGTGCATGCACTTGAATCAAAGCCCAAAACAAAAAGAAGAGTGACTCGCTTGTGAGAAAGAAGAAAACCAAAAAGCTGTGGTTAGAGGAAATGGTTGAGGTATAAGAATTTTAAAGAACAAAAGATAATATATGAAAGCAGCATATAAACTTGGTGGAAGGAATGATGGTTTGCAAGGACAGTTAGGCAGAGATGTAGAAAATGGTGCTGGTGTAAACTCACTCTAGTGTGGTTCCTTTTTTTATTTATTTCCTGTTATTTTCTTTTACATTAATTCTATTTCCCCCCCTGTATTTTAGATAACATTGCTTATCCCAAAAGAAATAGCACAAGTTACGTATGTAAGCAGCTAGCAGATGTGAACATAATGAGCTGTGAATTAATATTCTTTTCACTGGTAAAGTGTAGAATATTTATTTCAAATACTTTATCCTATTCTATTTTTCTTCTAAAAAACTTTAGATGTTTTATAGCCAGTTATTATTTCTGTAATTTTCTCATGATTTGATGAATTTAGTATTGTCTGAATTTTCTCTTTTAAATAGCATTGCTTAATTGTTTCTCACTACATTATTGGAGCATGTTTGCAGCTGCTATGAGAGACAATCAATGTTCTATCAGTCTTCACATGCACTTTGGATCACTCTTCTCTCTTAGAATTTGAAATTCAGCATAGGCTACTATGCAGTGCTTGCTTCAACTAACCAAAAGCAGCATACAAAACGATCACTGCTTTATTCTTAGTGCCTATAGAACTAAAATCCCTTTACTCTTAATTCATAGAAAAAAGAAAGTCAAAGAAATCAAGAATTTCCTAGGCAAACTCTTTCAAAACAGAGCTGACCATGGTTGTTTGTTAATGTGATATGAGGGAATGGGTTTGGCTCTTTGTGGATGCTCTCAAGTCCCCCAGGGTGAATAGTAGCCTAAGTGAAGCAAAACAAGATAAAGTTTTCTTTCATTTTCTCTTTGGTAGAGGGATTGCTGCCTGCATAGCTTGCTTGTTTCATCCTGCAACCACTTTCAGTTTAGATAATCTCAAGTGATAAGTTTCAAGGTGAACATTCATGGTGGGGGTAATGAGGAAGAATTGATTGCAGGAACAAAGAATAATGGTGAGGAGCTCTGACCAGTTGGAAAACAAGATGATCCACATGCTAAGTGTTGCAAAGTTCTGCAAATACAAATACTAGCTTTGTTGCAGTTCCCAATATATCACAGCTGAGAGTCAAATAAATAAATAGGTCCAGAGCAGCTTTTAATTCTTATGTGCTGGTGCTTCTTTATTATAGAATGTGAAGTAGAGGGATTTTCTTGTATTTGCTTTTCAGGGAGAAAAGTTTTCTTTTGGATATAATTTTCTACATATAGAACAACAGCTCTGCTATCCATTGTATTGTGTCAACATCGCTTCCATAATAATTTCAAATATATTAATGAATCCTTAGAATTAATATTCATTGTGTCTGCAAACTGCTTTTGTAGCAAACAACCCAGCAATACTATCAACTCATAGTAATTGATTACTTCTGTGTCAAAATAAAATTGTCAAGCTCCAACTGATTAACATTCACAGTGGCATAAATGTAATTTAATCAATATGTATGGGAACAGCAGGAATGCTATTATTAATGTTATGTAGGAAGTCCTTGGTGAATAAAACAAAAAAGCTGTTACATTAAATAGAATATAATTTTAAGTACAATGAGGATACTTTTGAATATAACAATTGCTTCCTATTATATTTATAACAAAGCAAATGATCTGCAAACACTAGAAATAAAAGTCGAAGAGCACAGTGGAAAAATGCACTAAAATTAAACATAAAGAAGACCACACTAATAACAACTGTATGTTAATCCACCTAAGAAATAAAAATGAAGATATTGAAGTAGTAGATACCTTCTGCCTTTTAGGATCAACGGTCAGCAGCAAAGGAACAAGCAATCAAGAAATGCAGACTAGCACTTGGTAGAGCAGCTATGAAGGCCTTGGAAAAGATATTCAAATGCTGTGATGTGTCTATACTTACAAAGATAAGAATAGTTCCAGAAATAGTATTCCCTATAGGAATGAAAAGTTGATCTTGCAGAAGCAGGATAGAAGTATTGATGCTTTTGAACATTGGCATTGGAGAAAACTTCTAAGAATTTAATGGACAACTAAAAAAGCCAACTAATGAATCATAATTCTGTGTTTTCACCAGAAGCAAGAATGACTAGGTTCTATTTACTCTATTTTAGACACATTGCCGTATATGAAGACCCAGGTTTCTAGAGAAGGCTCCAATGATGGGAGGAAGGGGAAAAAAAAGACAACTACCAGGATGGTGAACAACCCAGTTAGGGACAGATTATCATGGAGAAAATCTATCTATGTAGTTGCTAAGAGTCAACAGCAACTTGATGGCACATAATCAATCATAGCATACATTGTTACTTTCCCAAAATAATGCATTTCAGACATACAGTAGTATTTAGCAAGGGCAGTAGATTAGGAGGAAAAAAAGACTTTCTATTTTCTAGGGATGAAATGAACTGTCATTCTTGAATTATTTCTTCCGTCATTCAAACCCATTATGTTTTGCAGTAAGGATAAGAGTAATATTCAAGATGTTTGTAGTTATAATCCAGGATTCATGTCTTTGCTATTTTAACTGACATGCTTTTCTAAAGCAGAACGATGAAAAATTAAAGCAGTAGTGACAGGAAAGCTAAAACGAGCCAATTTTCCATATCCCACTAGGCAGACTAGCTCAGATGTCATTATATATGAAAAAAGAAGCTTGTATAAGATCTGGATTTCCTGCTCTGAGCAGCAGACATGGGGGGAGGGTTTGGGGAGGAATCCCGATTCACTCGTCTTTCTTAATTTTATTCATAAAGCTTTACACCTCTAAGCTGAACATGAATTTTATTTGCACTAATTATTGGCACATTTGAGATATAAAATGCATCCCTGGAAGATTACTCTGACATCTTTATTTCACACTAGCTGATTACCCGGCCTTGCTCGGGTTTTTTTTTTTTTTTAACGAAGTATATTTGTGGTGGCATATCCTTCTGGGTTGTTGTTTTGTTGATGTTGTGTGTGTGATGCCTGCTGCTATGTGTCTTCTGGGTGTGTTAATGTCCTACCTCGTCTGCTGCCACCTACTTTGTCTCCAGTGGGTGCTTTGTGCTGTT
>JANHJO010005230.1:13934-29996 GCA_032468235.1 Pseudoxyrhopus heterurus | reverse complement strand
GATTTTGCCAGGCAGATTATAAATTTCAAAACTGACTGTCCTAGAGTAGGGGTCTCCAACCTTGGCAACTTTAAGCCGGGCGGACTTCAACTCCCAGAATTCCCCAGCCAGCTTTGTTGGCTGGGGAATTCTGGGAGTTGAAGTCCACCAGGCTTAAAATTGTCAAGGTTGGAGACCCCTGATCTAAAACATCTGAAGTAAGATGCAAAAGTACTCGTAGATCTGTAATCATGGAACAAGAAGCTAAAACAAGATCTGAAATCATAAAACAAATGGATATCAATCACAAGAAAAATGAGAATAAAAGCCCTTAGTCCTCCTAGTTCAAGATAACAGGTGCAATTATAGATGTGGCATACATTATAACCCAATAGTTTAAGGTAAAATAATTAGACACCTTTTACAGTTATTAACTGTAACTTAAACATTCTCTTAAACAAGAGCAGTCCAGACTTAGCTTCCCTATTAAATCTCTTCAAGTCCTTATTAGTAACTTTAATTATGAAAGAAGTAACAGTTTCCTAGACATAAAGTTGATTATTAAGAGTATTTTTTAATCTAACTCACACAATTTAAAACACAGATAGTAGGTGATAAAAACTATGCTGACATTTTAGCATAAATACAGGTCAACCACCTCTTTTTCATGACATTTACTATATCAAAAGTGACACATAATTAAATGAAATATAAACTAATTGGCATATAAATATCTAGAAACAGTCTAGTCTTCCTAATGTATCATTAATTACATTATGTAGTCTGAAACAATATATTACATTTGTCATGCACGACAATCTATAAATAAGAAACCTACATTCTTAAAATGCTGTCAGAAAAATGTTACAATATAAATCACACGTACAAAACAAAAAGTAATTTAAAAATCCCATATAATCTCTACCAGATAGTCAGGAAAGCCAATATTCTCATAAAAACCAAATGTAAACAATTCTAATGCTTAACTATCAAAAGCAATTCGTTTCATATCTGGAATCTGATTAGCAACATTAATTTAGGTCTGAAAACCATTAACTATCAGTTCTTTCTTAAAACTTTCTACAGTGTTTGATGTAGCAAAGAATCAAAGTACTAAGTATAAAAGCAGAATATGTCTTCAAGGCTGCAGCCAATTTATTTGACAGAGAGTAATAAAACATGCTGACCTACAAAATCACTAAAGCATCTGTATCTTTAAATACGCTGTTTAACATTTCTCTTGTACACAAGCTCAGATTCCAATAAAATAAGATGATAAGGATTCATTTGTTGATAATTTATACTGAAAGATGTAACGTGTGCTAGATAGAAAAACATTCAATGTCAATTGAAGAGAAGTATGTTCTTTCCAGTTGCTATTTTTATCCTAAGCCCATTACATAGTATTCAACACACATTCATCAATACAAATGATTATACCATAATTTTTTCTACCTGCACTTGTCTTGCCTTGATTGATATTGCACATCTCTATTTGTTTTCATTTTGTGGTGCAAGAGACTTCCCAGCACTATTTTTTCCCCCTTTACCACAAAGACAATGTCAAATAACTTGCACAAAAAGGGGGAAACAGGGGAGCCCATTCTATAATCCCTAAGTGCATTACAATTGCCACTGCCAAACATTCAGGCAATACAGGTATGGGAAGAAACCATAACCCACACTTATGGCCCTAGGCTTTGAGACATGGAAAAAAGCAGCATAGTTATTGGCCATACAAGCAAGTTTCCCAGAATCCTAGGAAGACCATTGGAGATTGAGATAGAATTGGAATGGCATTACTTTCTGACTCCAATGGAGAGTTATATTTTAATCACACAGTTAGCATATAGCTTTCCCCTAACCCGTCAGTTATTTGTAGGGAGAAATTTGCTTTATTGTGATATGTTTATTGCTTCTTTGCTTTGTGAAATGTTATAGTGCAATGGGTTCTTTTTTAATCTGCACACTTTCAATCCGTGAAATAAACAATGCCAAGCAAAGCTTCCCAACTTGGTATCTTTCAGATATTTTGGGAATATAACTCCAGAATTCCTGCTGAAGTACTATTAGAGATCTGTGTATACTAGTCTCAACATATCTGAGAAGTATCAAGTTATAGAAGACTAGTCAAAGGTTGTTAATACAGGTAGTCTTTGACTTACAATCACAATTGAGCCCCAAATTTATGTTGCTGAGACAGTTTGCCTCATTTTACAACCTTTATTGCCATAGTTAAGTGAATCACTGTAGTTGTTAAGTTAGTAACACAGTTGTTACGTGAATCTGGCTTCCCATTAACTTTGCTTGTCAGAAGGTCGCAAAAGTTAATCAAATGACACTGCAATTATCATAAATATGGGGATGCTGAAACAGTCGTAAGTGTGAAAAATGGTCATAAGTCACTTTTTTCATTGCCGTTGTAACTTCAAATGATCACTAAACAAACTATTGTAAAAGGACTACCTGTATCATATTTCCCCATTATGAAAAAATGGGCCTGAGGTTTACTGTTTTTGCTAATTCCAAATTCCACTTATTTAAAATTAATAGTGCTCTTATTATGTAAACATGTATCAAAACAACTGAGAAATTACAGGCACCTAAAGATCTACATTCACTTTCTTAATTGGTTAACAACAAAAAGCATGTTAACAGTTACAGGTTCCTCTTTGTTATTTAATTTCCAGAAACAGAAAAAAAATGTGTGTACTGTAACCATAGAGGCGTAATGAAAGAAATCTTGCTAACGCTGATGAGAACAGGAAAGGGAGAAAATATATCAACTTTCACATTTTCAATTGCTTCTTTTCCTTTTTTTAAAGAGGATAAGCATTTCTTTTTAGAAAAAAAAATGTATTAAGATGTTAATGTGGTCAATTGAAAAATCTCCTGTGGGGAAATATTATCTCTCTTCTACCACAGCACAAAAGCAAACAAGCTAACTAGGAAGCACCCTGCACCCTGCTGCTTTTAATGGCACTGCTGTTTGTTATTTCAACAATAAAACAAATTTAGAATCAAAACAGCATTTTTCTAAAACCAGTGTTGTCAACAAGTTGTGTAGAACAGAGAACTAGCACCCAGTTTTTCTTTTGTTAACATATTTGCTGAAGCAACATTAGGTCAGATACCAGTTTTTCTGGAAAGATGGAAATACATCAGATTACTTACAATTATACATATTGCTAGGATCTCAATTCAGCGTCAGTTCATACATTAAAATGCAACCAGCCTTTTGGCCTTGTGAGCATTTTCAGTTGAGACATTAGACAAAGCTATATATTGCAACAACCACATCGTGAATCAAAATTACAAGGTGGATGGAGCTTTCATTCCATTCTACCATTGTAAAGATGATCCTGGTTTGGCTGATGCAAGGCCCTCTAGGGTTTTTTTTATTTGTTTCTGATTCTTTGGGACCTGATGAATATTGTTTCAACAGGAATTATTTATTTGAACCTAGTAAGCTTGTGCTTGTGTCATCAACCACTTAGTCTATTTTAGCCACTTTTTTGGTAGTCTTTGAATTTTCTGAGCACCAACATTTTCTCCTGTGACTCTTTGTATTATGTGTCCAAAACATTTAAGCTGTAGTCCCATTTTAAAGTGTTCAGTAAGTAGTCTGGTTTTATTTCATCTATTATCAAATGAACAATTTTTCTCGCAGTCCAAGGCTTTCTCAACATTTATTTTCAGTACACAATTTCAAAGAATCAATTTTTCTTATTCAGTTCTTCTAATGATCTACCTTTTACAGCTGTATGTGAAAATTTAAGTCATGCAACTGGGAAAAACATAATCTTAACAATACATACCTTTGTTGTAAGTGCAACGTTTCTGGGCTTTAATAGTTTATCTAAAACAGTAATAGTTTTTGCTCTCTAGCTGACATGTTTTTATTTCATGATATAATCAATATTCCTGTACATTTTTCTTACTATAGAATGTAAAATCTGTTATTTCAACTATTTTTCCATTGGGTTGGTACTGCGTGTTGACTAAGTCTTAGTTTAAAAAAAAATGAGCAGCAGACCAGCCTTTGGATTTTCTTCTTTCACTTTCACCAAGAGATTCCCAAGGTCTTCCTCAATTCCCGCTATCAAATTATTATTATAAGTCTATCTTAGGTCATTTATGTTTATGTCAGCAATTTTAATTCCTATTTCTTCTATCTCAACTTTCTCATGGTATAGTTTGCATAAAAATTAAACAAATGTGACAATGCATGATCTAGGTATACCCAATTTTGAACCCTTTTAGATGCTCTATGTTGTGTAACTTCTTGTTCAACCTACATTTCTTTTCAGTAAATAGATAAAGTAGTTTTTAAGGGCTATCCAAAATTTCCTATAATCTACACATAGACTCTTCTTTGTATAATTAAAAAAAAGCAAAAATATATGCCTTTTTGGAACTTCCTTGTCTTTTCTATTTTCCATCAGATGAAGAAAGAATGTAAAAGTTGTTAAATAAACATGAGCTCTTCCCTGAGAAAGACCAAGGGGTAAGAAAGAAATTCAAGATTATCCTACCTTGTTTTTCTTTTACACCAAAAGAGCAGAGAACACTATCATGTTCTCAAGATTTTATTACAGATAGCCCTTGAGTTACAACTATTCATTTACAGATGGTTTGAAGATACAAGAAAAAGTGACATACAACCCATCCTCAAAGTTACAACTGTTGCATCACCTCCATCATCATAGGATCATATTCAGGCACTTGGCAACTGACTCACATTTATCAAGGCTACAGCATGCTGTGCCCACTTGATCATTATTTTCAATTTTCCCATGCAGCTGCCAACAAGCAAAGTCAATTGTGGAAGCTAGAATTGCTTAACAACCACATGATTCAGTTAACAACCTTGATAAAATGGTCATAACATCTGGCCTCATTACATGATGACCCACTTTAGGACTACACCAATTTATGACAGTAATTCCAATTCTCATCATAAATCGAGAACTACTTGTATTGCACTCTACAATGAAAAGGTAAAATTCCACTATTTTTTATAGTATTTGTTTCCTGACTTGCATATTTTGAAGACTTACATCAGTCTTGAAAGCCTCTACCTTCTCCAATCAGGCATCAAACTGTGCCTTTGAATGTAGAGATGGCATCAGATTCTTAGGGCATTTCAATATCCAGAGAACAATTTGCTGAAGCATTATTGAAACAAATGGATGTACAAACAACAAAAGGATGTACAAATAGCAAATTTACAGTACATGATGCTATGGTATAGGTAGCATAACCTTGGGACAAACGTTTAGTCAGGAACAGCTCAGCAGGGTTTTTTGTTGCTCCAGGATCAATTTTGTTGCAATTCTGTTCAAAAAAGGGGTAATCAAGTTGGCTCACCAAAGGCAAAGATTCATTTACTGGATAATTACCAGAATTCCATGCAAAGATTTAGAGTGCCATTTAATGATCAGACTACAAAATGCTCAACAAATAGAAAGATTCACAGGCTAAAGCAAGTCAACTGCAGCATTCACAAGTACATATTGGATTTTCAATCAAATGCAAGAGATATGAAGTGGAATGATATGGTTTGACTAACCAGTTTTGGGGAGTTCTTGCTGATGTACAAATTCTGAGTTAGAGAATCTAGAGCAGGGCTGTCGAACTTCCGGCCAATGGGCTGGATGCATCATACACTGGCCACTCCCATGCCCGGTTTAGCAAAGGGGAAAAGTCCTGATACATCATGTGATGCCGCTGTGATGACGTGAGTTTGACACCCCTGATCTAGAAGAACTATTCCAGTGTTATGCATTAATTGATGTGTGGTTGAAAGAGTTGAGGCACCGAGGAAATAATAAGCTAAAGAAGGGTAAAACTACCTCACTCCCTCTCCAGTAACCTTGTCAGAGACCAGTGCCATAGAAAACAGGAGAAGGAGTGGTAAAAAGAATCCTGTCCTCAGAAGAGAAACAGAAGGACAAACTTCAATTTGTTTGTACTTTGGAGCCCCAGCCAGCCAGCCAGCCAAGATGACAAAAGCTACAAAAGCTGACTCAGCTACAAAGTAGTACATCTGTGGAACCACAGCCCATGTAGTCTTCAAGTATCCAAAATGCTCTAAAACTTTGGGAAACTTCACATTCCCCTCTCAAGAACCTAGCAAGCCAACCCTCAAACAATTAAGAAGAGCTCAGGCAGCTTACAAGAGGTATTATCTGGTGACTCTTTATTCAACCCCAAATAAGGGAATACAGCTCTCAGCTCTCATAGACTCAGGTGCCACAGTAAATTTTATGAATGAGAGCACAGAGCAACAGTTGAAATTACTTACAACATTATTAGAAAAACTAGGTTTCTAGAAACTATTGATCAACAAGTTCTTCAAGCTGGTCCTGCTTTACAGTACTCAACACCTTTGGCAAGATGGGTGGCATAGAAGTTTGACAAATAAATAAATAAATGTATAAATAAACTGGCAACAAAAGGTCATACAGAATTTCTGCCACTCTCTGCTGCCTCAAAAGATTGAGTATAAGGTGCAAAATAAGGTGTGGTGAGTGTTAGTAGGAAATGAAAGTCACTATCAGACCTTGTCCCTTCAGTTGGATCAAAATGGTAGTTTATGCAGCAACTCTTTCCATGTATGTGTGTTGTACCATATTAATCTCCCACCGCTGACCAGAGCACAGGAGAGGACAAGAGATTGCTTCTGAAAGACCTAGTCCATTTGGAAAGCAAGGGAGATTGGTGATGGGGCCTGCTCCATGGGGCTGCATCTATGGTTGATTAAACATGTGAATGTTCAAGTGTGTGATGGATCATAGTGCCTAACACAAGGGGTGCCTTGTAAGGGTTAGCAAGATCATCGGTTACATAATCCCAGAAATGTTACGTAGTCCCAGAAATGTTACATACCAATGATAAAGCAATGTAAATCATATTGAAATCTTTACAGGAATATAATATCTGATAACACTATAAAAAGCCCAAGCACCTCTAAATTCCATTCTATAATAAGACTCCATACCTTTTCTCCAACTGATGCTAGCACCATATACCATAGCAATGGCTTTTATTGTATCCATATTGTATTCACAACAGAAAAAATATAACAGTCTGGTTTCTATTATCTGTCTCCTCACCCTCCAGGTTCATCAGGTGGCTTTCTTGCTCCTTTTACTGTTTCTATGCTATCTAAATATTAAATATGTCTTTCTTCCTTGTTGTTGTGGGAATGGAATGGCATTGGCTTCTCTGCCACTTGATGTTGAGGACATTACATAATGCTTCAATCTTTGAAACCAGCACTGGCTGGTCTGATATCATGTTTACTATCTTCTGCCATGAACTAGTTGTACTTTGTCACAAATCATAAGCGGCATTATCTTTCTATCCATAGGCTGAAGCCTTTTCCATCCATCCCATTCTAGTACTGCATAGATGGAATGCTATCTTTGAGACTCAAAATATGGACATCACACTTGCACAGATATTGACTTTTTCTTTCTTCATGTGGAGTGAACAATATAATAATGTAATGGTATCCAACGGATGCCATGCTGTTTAGCAATTTCATCTTCTCACTTAAGGAAAACAGTGTGCAAGAACTTTTGCCTCTTCCCTTAGCACAGCTCTCTACTGTGCACTGGCTCATTATTTTTTACTATGGAAGAAGTTTCCTAAGACACATGCAAAAAGAAACAACCATGTATTGTATCTGATGTTATCTGGTGAGGAAAAAAATGCTGTAACCTGGTGAACAAAAAACCAGACCACCTGCTTGTGGTATGCTGCTAAATGGTGTAATTCCTGGCAGCAGTACAAGTAACTATGTATATACAACTATGCAGTAACTTGAGCAGGCACTTCTTCATGGGCCTAATAACCATGAGATGCAACTAAATATTGTTTCCCAACCACCAACTAGCTGTACAAACAACCAGCAGTTCTTTTCTTATCCTCTCTTGCTGCAGTAATTAATTCTTCAGTCAAGGCATGCAGACCAGAGAAATTGTGTCCAAGGGGAAAATTCATCTGAACCTAGGACAGGGGTCTGCAACCTTAAACACTCAAAGAGCTATTTGGACCCGTTTCCCACAGAAAAGAAAACACCAGGAGCCACAAAATCTGGGTGGGCATGGGGATACCCTCCTGGGCCAGGATCACAGTGGTGGTGGCGGCGACTCCTCCTCCCACTCCCGCCATTGTGCACTCAGGTGAGTAGCTGGCCATGCTGCACAGGACAGCCAGAGCTCTGCATTTGCCACCGCCAGCTGCTCCTCTCCATTCCCCTCCTTCCTGAGCTGACACGAAGGGGACCGCGATTGGCATTGAGCTGCCTGTGAAGGATGTGGAATCGCAAAAAGCAGCTGGTCACGGGCAGTGCAGAGAAAATGCTAGGAACACTTCAGCTGCGTGGCTCTACGGAGAGGCTCATGCCTTCTCGGGGCGAAGAGTAAGTCGTGCGACCGGGTTGGCAGGAGAGGGGTCAAAGAGCTGCATGTGGCTCTGGAGCCATGGGTTGCTGACACCCGACCTAGGATAAAGATGGTCTGAAAGCATATGCATAGTATAAGTATCCCTTACATTTTGTTATGTCTAGAACCATGTAGCCAAGTGACAAGCCATCTTAGGCTGCTCTGGCACACAGATTTTTCACCAAGTTTGGAATAGACAAAAGAGAATTCTGTCCAACAATCAGATCCTTTCACTTAAAGCCTTCTTCTGGGTTTTGGCATCTGCCAAGCTGCCTTTGGCTGACCCCAGTTTAATCAAATGTAGCAATTTAAGAATAGGATCAGGAAAATTACAAAAAAATCATGAATTTATTTATAAAATGGATTATACTTTCTGGTATAATGTTCCCTCTCTTGTTTTCATCATGGTTTAATGAGTTTATGAAAAAGGCCTACATTCAGCCTGGTCCATCTCCAATACTCAGCTGAATGCATGGGCATCCGACAGGGCCTTTCTTCCCCAGCTAACAGGTTTATATGAACTAACTTTCAAGTTGATATATAATACAATTTTAATTATTTTTTGCCACTGGAACACAGAATATGTTCCAGTGGCAAAGCAAAACTTCTTTTCCTTCAATGTTAATGAAATTGACCCAATGCCTTCAATGCCTTTTGGCACTGCTGAAAAAAAATAAACTAAAAATGTCTATGAGAAATGACAATATATAACAATGAACCCTTTTGTCAAAATTCACTGAGACATGCTGGAAATGATTTTATCAAGGAGAATAGCTACAATGAAAAATAATATAAATGTTGAATAACTCAGATATACTTACCTGAGCAGTGCTTCCCTCATCACTGTCTACATCAAGCAGACTGAAGTCCAGTTCACAACTCTTTAATTGTGTCTCAGCCTTGTCTGCATAGCTGTACCTCAAGAGAAGACCTACATGGTATCTTCAGAAGGATTCCGACTTGAAGTCCTGGACAGCCTCTGCCATTCATTGCAGACAACGCTGAACTAGATGGACCAATAGTCTGACTCAGTATCTTTTAGTAAGATAGTGATGGGCCACTTGCACCAGACAGATGGCCCCCAAACCCTATTGTTTGGCCTCTGGAGACTTCCAAAACTGAGTTGCCAAATATTCAGAAGCAAACCATTCAATATGCCCACAGCAATTCCCCATTAAATGTGGCTGGAAACTAAAGCTAAAAAAAAAAACCCTCAAATTCCTGGCCCTGCAGAAATTAGTGCAGGAACTGCTGCCATTGGTCATTTCTTTATTGCTTCAACTGTACTAACCTCTGGTTGGGCTAGAGGAATAACCTTTAGATATATGAATCCTATCTTTTTACCAAGGAGATCAAGATGTAATGGCAACAACCGTGACTTGATACAAGGAGACTTTTATGGACAAGAAAGATCTTGAATTTTGGTTCAACAGCAGATCCCAGGAATGATAGATAGCAACTTCTAAGGCAGTGTCTAAGTGTCAAACTCGCGTCATCACGGCATTGTCACGTGATGTATCAGCACTATTTTCCCCCTTGACTAAACCGGGCAGGGGCGGGGCCAGCATGTGATACATCCAGCCTGCGGGGCACGAGTTTGACACCCCTGTTCTAAGGTCATCCAAACTATACTTGTGCCAAAATACTGTAATTCACATTGTTTCAGTGATGGCTGGATGATATAGAAGCAGGGGAAAGCCACAAATGTGGAATGGTTGAGTATAATGGTATTGTCCTCACATCAGTGAAAGTAACTGGTCAAAAAAACTAATAAAGTCTGAATCACGTAATCTTCCATTACATTCATCTGAATCTAGCATCGATTTAAAAAAAAATAAACTTAAATATAATCAGAGCAAATATTCAAAGTTTCATTCTTTTGCCTAACATACTGAACAATGCATGAGAAGAGTTTGGAAATCAGCAAAAGAGCCAAAAAAATAATAATTCCTCAACCAAGTCCATGCTGCTTTTGGCACTCCACAGTGTAAGCAGTTTATTCCAGAACATGTTAAAGGTTCACCTCCTGGTACAGGAAAATAGATCCAGTAAGTTAATATAAGGTGTTATGTGTCACATATAATTGCTTAACATCTCTGTGTATTCAGAAGCACTGTGGGCTATTTGTAGTAGAACAGAAGCACATTGTAAGTACATAAAAGCAATAGAAGGTCTAAAGAGTAGATATACAGTAGCAAAACTGACTCCCAACAGCAATTTTCTGAACAAAAATTGCTGCTTCAAGTTCATTCACCTAACAGATAGGATCCACAGTTTGGAGTTAAATCAAATCCAGCTGCCTGCATCTGGTGGTAATAAACAGTTGGAGCATAAAAGGAAAAGAAGGGAGAATAGAAGACTCCATCCTTAAGGTAAACACATTAATTGAGACTGATAATCTTTTTAAAAGGAAGTTTCATTGCTAGTTTAGTATTGCAGGATGACTATATATGTATTTTTCTCTTTAATATTTTATGCTATCAAGACAACTGTAATGGTATTTATGGGTTTTGCCCTCAGTTGATATTTGCTTATTTCACCTTGCTGCTAGGCTCAGTATTTCCTATGGAAATATTTATCCATATTTAGTTTCCCTATGAAACTCTGAACTATTCCATTTCTATCTCCTTTCCAAAGGGATACAAAACCACATTAATGTCTTATGGAACTTTGAAGAGTAATATAATTAGTATGCAAGAAGTTATTTTAGACTGCATTCTACAGATGAACATAATATTTACATATACATGCATTCACAAACACACACACACACACCAAATTTCCCATGATGGAGCAGTGGAGTGGGAAATTATAAAGAGATACATTAGATGGAAATATAAAAGGCACAGTGGGTGAAAACTACATTTTAGATACAGGCCATTGACAGAACAGTTGTTACATCTGACACAGACCATCATGTATTAATGTGCTAATTAATGCAGTGATATAGGAAACCGAATCCTCTCCTTAAAGTTATGGTATTAAACTATAATAGTATTAAAACTCCCAATGAATTATATCTCAGCTGTTTCACAATGAAATCAGTTTTTGAAATTCCTTTCCCGAAAGACTGCCACCTTGAAGTTAGTGACAGAGTGTCCTACCTAACTGAAATATCTTCCTATTGTTTCTGGATAGTGCCATTTCTGATTCCACATTTATATTCAACTCTTTTTTTGAAAAGAATTGACACTGCTGACAAATAATGGCATATATCACACTGAAAGATGAGCAGATTATGAATCATAGTGTTACTATGAGTGCTGTTATTTTGTCCTATAATAGCAATGTCAAGATAGATATGGGAGCGAATGAAGGCTGTGATTATTCAAATGTCAGTGGCAAAGAATTACTGTGAGATTTGTGGATGCTACAGAAGTGGTTTGACCAAACAATTGTTCAGTTAAAAGATTGTATAACTTGAAAGCCTTTAGCACTGAAATGTGGCATGCTTCACCACCTACTACAGTCTCCTACGAATCATACATTGTTCTGATAAAAAATACATCCCTTCCCCTATGGTAATGGATACCATAGGTACCATTAGTTGTTTATCTTTGTCCCATGCTAGCCCATGGGAGAGGAAAGCATTATTTTTCCCCAGCTCCTACTTTAGAATCGGAAACAAGCCAGGATGAGTTTTCCCTAACCAGTATTATATAATTGAAATTAATGTGGTACCTGAAGAACCACAGATTTAGCTACATAGCGGTCAAATTCTTGCACATATCGAACAAAGGCACTAATGTGTTTTATATATCTCTATTTTGATAGATAGATAGATAGATAGACAGACAGACAGACAGACAGACAGACAGACAGACAGAGATAGATAGATAGATAGATAGATAGATAGATAGATAGATAGATAGATAGATAGATAGATAGATAGATAGATAGATATAGGGATAGACAGAAAGAGAGAAAGAGAGAGGGGGGAGGGAGAGGGAGAGATAAAACACTATATATATATCACGAGGTTTTCCAAAATGTGAGATGGCGTTTTAGCATGCCTTGGAAATGTGTCCAACACATCAGGGACCTAAAAACATGGAAGACACAAATCCAGGAAGTTGCAAGACACATCTTTCAGCATCTGAAGGTTCCACCCATTTTTTAATATGGTTCTATTTCAATACTGTTTCTGCTTCATCCAATACTTTTGATTTGGGTAAAATGCCTATTAGGACAGAATTTTGCATCTTGTAAAAAAAAAATCATTTGTATAAAATGTGAAGTATTGGGTAAAAATAAATGATTCAATTCAATTAGTTTAGATATGCAAATGTAAACTCAATCAAGAAATGTTACTTTACCTGTTTAAGTGCCTTTTTGGTATGCTGCTGGAAGGAAGACACTAGCTTGCTTTGCATTGTTGCATTTGTAAGGCTTGAGTCCCGAATGGAAGACAGTTCTTCAGGTGCTTGCTTAGGACAAACTATGAATACAGAAATAAAATTAAGTATTTAAACTACAGGAGATTAGAGTATGCCTCTTCATTTCATTTCACTTAATTTCGAGATCTTAAAATATCACAAAACTGATCTAGTCAGGAAGATCTCAGAGCTGATCTGCCATATAAGGAAGCAATTGTATTTCAGACAGCATGGAATATCTAAAAGGCTATTTAGGTAGGTAAAGAGGAAACAAACAATAGCCATTCAAATTATTAAAGACACATTTAAAGTGAACTTGTGGACGCTGGAGATATCAGCTTAAATAAGTCTGAATGCCTATTGTTCTTGGCAAAGTATAGGCTTCCAACCACAAAAAGCATCTGCATGACAACTGGCAATGAAATCACACAATGATCCGTGTTGTCAAAACATACATTTTCAATTGCATGCTTCCAACACATGCTAAATTCAGTAAATGCTGATACCTAGAAATTAACATCTGTGTAATGTCTTTCATTGTAATTTGAAAATGTACTGTCTGCAATAATGTTCGCAGTTACATTGAATGTAATAAAGAGAACCACCAGTCCAGGAAGCAGAACAGAAGGATGCTTATCACCTCCTGTAAATGTTACAGAAGTTAATAGAATAATAGAATTTAACAGCCTTGAGAGATCCCTTGACCTAACAGGTTAGTGCTAAGGTTCAACCAAGTAGAAAAAGGGACAACAGCACATAAGCCAATTCTATTCAATGTTTTAGTTCCAACACTGAATTACGATCAAGCTTTGAATATAAATGTTGTTAAATTTTGTGAGAAATATTGAACAATAGCAAAGCCATGCCATGATGCAAGGAGAAACTGAGTTATTAATAGCTAGCATTTACACGGTATTTTAAAACAATACTATGAAAGCCTTATACATACAGTACATTATCTAATAAATGAATGACCCTATCAAATTTCAGTCTAATTGCTTAATTTAGACTAGTTGCTTAATCGTATACTCTCTAGTTTAGAAATTCTTTACAGGCATAAACAGAGTTCTTTCCCATTGCCTGTTACCTAGAATGCTTTTAACTAGGGATGACAGAGATTAGGTTTGCAAACTCGGACTTGTGAAACGCGTCCTACAATAGGGGTATAGCTCCTCCTGTAAAATTTCCTCAAATTATGTAAACAATTTATGTATTTAAAAATAAACAAAATACAGTGAGATAAAAGTACAACTCTATTATTAGCTAAATACAACAGTTGGGGAGGAGGGGAGAAAATGGATGACATACTTAAGCTGCAAATCATGTTAAAGCAGTGTTTTAACTAGAGCTGTTATTCCTTTCATAAGGTGTAAAATTGGGGGATGGAGTTCTGCTGATTTTCAAGAGCTTGTTAAAAAGAAGTGACATCTGAAGCTCTCACAAATGCTGATATCATATAATGGCAGGTGGCCACCATAATTCCCCATTTGACAGAAAGAAATGGGAAGCACTGCTTCAAGGAAGTGCTATATGTTGATTGTGAAGCCAGATGATAAATTTTTGCTACTGGCATTAACACAGAAGCTATCTTTATTAAGGCACTGATCTGTAAAACTCATAGATGTTACCTATTGTAGACTGAATTTCTTACATTTTTCCACAATAGCTGATTCTTTTAAACAAAGGTAGACAAAAATACTGCAGTTACAAGTAAACTATTCTACATTAGATCATATCTGGAATTTAGGCTGGAAAAACAGGTTTCAAGAATGGGCTTTGCAAAACATGTTGGCCCAAGTGATTCCCCATTTAGAAATGTTAAAGCAATTATCCTCATTCTGTAAAAGGAATCAGAGCTACTTCAGACACTTTCCCCGCACTCACTCAGTACCCAAACGGTAGTGCAGATACATGCACATTACACACATACATACCCAAGAAAAGCATTCAAAACAGTTTCTCCATCAGGGTAGGAAATCATCATTTGTAACTATTTTAATACGTTAGGAAAACCTTCCAGAGTATTTGGTTACAACAGACCATGCATCGGGTTATTGGAATTGGAATTGGAATTCTTTTTTATTGGCCAAGTGTGACTGGATACACAAGGAATTTGTCTTTGGTGCGTATGCTCTCAGTGTACATAAGAAAAAAAACATAAAATACATTCATCAAGAGTCGTCAAGAATCATAGAATGATAAGATTATTGATTATTAATTATTTTATATTATTATTTTGGTTTGTTCATATATAGCTCAGAGACACATCATATGAGGTGGGCGGCCATATAAATCTGATAAATGTTACTATGAGAAGAATAATATTCTGGATCTTAATTATCTAATTAATTATAGAATTCTCATCATAAACTAGAAGAACTAGCAATAGCGTAAGTTGTTAAAGGATATGTCAAAACATGAAATAGAAAATGTTTCAGATTTTTGTAGTATTTCTCTACATGAGCTTGACAGTGGGTAATTTTCATTATGTTAATTAGTCGCAGAAACACAGAAAAAGATCTTGCTACCATATAGCCATAATAATAACTGCCAATTAAAACTTCTAAAAAGCCACCTGACTCTACATGGTCAATCTAATGAAAGACATCCTCTGCCTTATTTAACTCATATAGATATCTCAGAAAAAATGAAATTACCTTTTCCTTGATTATTATTAACAGATGTAAAATTAATAATTATTTTTAAAAACCTTGTTTTTGAGCATTTGATACAAATATTATGCAAAACGTTTCCAAAGTCAGTGAGGGCTGTAAAGCACTATGAAGTGATATATAAGTGTAAGTGTTATTGCTATATATAGGTAAAATAATTGATTAGGATAAACAAAAACTTAACTTGAACAATGAACTCCTTTAGCTATGTAAGCTCACTGGGTAACTAGTTATTATTTCTTAGTCTTACTCAGAGGTGTCAAACCCGCGTCGTCACGGCGTCATCACGTGACATATCGCAACTTCTTTCCCCTTCGCTAAACCGGGCATGGGTGTGGCCAGTGCATGACGTATCCGGCCCATGGGCTGCAAGTTTGACACTCTTGGTCTAATTATTTCACAAAGTTCTATTTGCAGAGAAAACAATGAAGTGGGGGTGCTTTTATATACAATCTTAAATTCCCAGAAGTGAAATAGACTATCAATCTAATTAGGGGTGTGCTAATAGTGAAGACAAACAGAGGTGGTCACTTGGGACCTGCAAGCCTGGCCATAAGGGGACCCCCAAGTGGAGTGTAGTAG
>JANHJO010005227.1:83960-94118 GCA_032468235.1 Pseudoxyrhopus heterurus | reverse complement strand
CAACCCTCTCTAAGCGGTTTACAATGTCAGCATATTGCCCCCAACAATCTGGGTACTCATTTTACCTACCTCAGCAGATGGAAGGCTGAGTCAATGTGGCACATTGTGAGGCACAACTGGTTGGTTTAGTACAGGGGTGTCAAACTCGATTTCATTGAGGGCCACATCAGGCTGGGGTCGGCATGGCTAGGGTGGGCATGACCAGCAAGATGTCACTCATGTCGGGGGATGCCTGTGGTGGCCTGAGCGCTCTGCCAGCAAAAACGGGCTCCTGACCTCCGTTTTTAGCTGCGATGGCCTCCTGCAACCCTCTGCCAGCAAAAATGGAGCTTGGGGAGCCATGCATGGCCCTCGCAAGCTCCATTTTTGATGGTAGAGGCATCATGGGCTGGTTCTTCATTGTTTCCAGGGTAACCCCAGGGGCCAAATCTAAGCACCCCACAGGCCGGATCCGGCCCCCAGGCCTTGAGTTTGACACCTCAGGTTTAGTGGGTTGAAGAATAGTCACTCACCCCAGCCTCCACAGCACAACTGTGGAGCAGGAAAGGGCCTTAAAAATAAATATAGGCCTTAAAGAATAGCCATGACTGACAGTGTATTTATTACATTGCACTTTTATTAAATATGAACATCCTGTTACTTAAGATACGGGTATCAAACTTGATTGCATCACTTGAAGTATTGCAATGGTTTTTGCAGTTGCGGAGCTGGGGTGGGCGTGGCCTGCACGTGACGCATCTGGCCCATGGGTCACCAGTTTGACAAGCCTGATTTAAGATATCCAAGGCTGCCTTTTTCTAAACATTACAAAAATATGCAAAAGAGCAACAACCAGAAGTCAGCAATTATTGGCTTATCTATTCCAGAGTTAATACACTGAACAAATAGCTTCTTCAGCTATTTTTAGCATCTCAGGTTCTCTTGCAAAGTTCCTGGGGTAAAGGATATAGCAGGCCACCTTCTTTGCCTTTTTTCCAGGGACTTTTGCACATTAATGAAAAGCTCTAGAGTATGACCATCATAATTCTTCACTCATTTTGTTACAAGAAGAGGGGAGACTTGAGCAAACATAAGATACTGTATGTCAGATGCAAAGCCATACAGAATCATGAACTTGAGATGGACAACCATATAAAGTGACATAAATCAATTTTTTAAAGGCTTCAAGAAATGATGAAAATGTACTCCAGCCCTGGAATTGGCATACATATTTATTTGTAAGTAAAATCAGCGGGAGAGAAAATTACATAATGGTTGGAAAATAAAAGGGGGAAATCACTTTTCCTTAGCTCCTTTCTTGGCTGATGGATATTAGACTTATAATTAAATATTGTTTGCTAGCTCAGATTTACCTACCTACTATTTATGAGGTTACCCTTCTAGTTCCTGCTATCTTCTATTATTTATTTGTACTTGCCCAATTTAAAACTATTTTGACTGATTAAACCCAGCATGTGAAACAAACTAGCGCTTAAAAAGTAAAATAAAATAAACCTTCATTATATGGTGGAATATATGGTGAAGAAGAAATGAAATATACCTGTCTAATTGCTTTTTTTCTCCCATAAGTGATGATAACTAAAATATGTAGTTGAAAAATGAAGCTATTACATTTTCCTTATTAAAATGATGGTATTTTTATTTCTACATGATTCCATGTTTTGGGGTAATCTTTGAAATATTTGGTGGTTAGTGATCAAAGAAAGATTACAAAATAGGGAACAAATTTTAGCTAATTCTTATTTCAAAATTGGATCGACTGGTGATTCTGCCTCCACTAGGACCTGTTTCTTTCCAACAGACACATATTAACAAGGAAAAGTGCCAAGAAATGTGTGTATTCTGTCTCTAGCCAATGATATTTCAATGATTGATTGAAAAAACTCATTTTAAGAAGACCTTAACCAAAGCTAATAAATTGTTGGTGTCATACTTCTCTTCCTTTGGAATAACATTGTCATTTTCTAAAAAGAAAAACAAAATAATAGAAATGGAAATAACAGGCAAAATGACTGATTGGTGCCTTTTTCAAAGTCCTCTAAAGGAATGATATTTTGAAACATAGTGAAAAAGCATAGATAATTCTGGTGAAAATGAGATCAGAAAATAATAGAAGAGGCATGTATCTTCTTAATACATGAGGCATTGAGCTGCCTGTGGGTTTTGCTATTGGGTGTTTGGACAAACAAATTGAATATTAACTTACATATGTTTGCAGTAAGAACTCTCTTACTGTCACACCGGTATCCATTTGATATGCTGAGACAATCCCTAACAACGTTAATCAATTATCACTTTTTATTCCTCAGTTTTGATGCAATGTGATTTCTATTTCATTTATCATTCTGTGCTGTTGAGTGCAAGACTGTTTAGTGGTGTGCTAATATGAGATTTATGCTGGATTGAATCCATATATCTTTGACCTCTGCTGAATGTTGGTGTTTGAAAGAAACCAAAGATATTAGCTAGAGTTGATGGAGAAACTGACAGACAAGCTGAAGGTGGCAAGGTTCCTATCTAGCTACAAAGCCTATGCTGTAACTGAGAAATTCTTTAGTATACTGAGAGAAAATCTCTTTGCTCTTGAAAATGATCTGCTTAAAAATTAAACACAGATGTGCATAAGCTCTTTAAGTCAAGAGAGAGTAAGCTATTTATTCATGTCAGGCTATCCCTGAAGAATTCCAAGTGTGATCTAAAGAGTTTTTGTGGACCTATTATGGTTTTCTATATACCTGGACAGTTGATCATGCAGATTGTGGGACAGCTGCAGTTTGGAAAAGGGGCTGCAGATGGAAAACCAAATGACCTCATGTCTCCAAATGCGGATATATTTCCTACTAGCACATTGTTCAACAACTTACTGGGTATTTATTTTTGTTTCACTGTTTCTAATCAGCAAGAGCAAGAACAAGAACAAGTTATTCCTTTGATTTTTATACTGGCAAATAGCAGCATTACATTACCCTATCAGTACCATATCATATCAGTTAGCTGTATTTTCCAGGGACTGCCACTGTCCAATCTTTCAAAAGCAGTTTGAAGATACATAGTTGTCTTCTCTTCCATTTATCCTGCAACATCAAAACATGGGAATAAATTACCTCTCATACTCCCAGCTCCTACGGATTTTAGAAAACAATGATCCAACATCCCTTTATTGAAAAAGGAAATAAAACAAATTCTTGCTCTTTTCTTTCTTTCTTTTTTATGTTATCTGCATGTATCTGCCTTTTGTTGGGGGAGGGGGAGGGAAATCTCAGTTGCTGAAAAGCCACAAAGCTACCTTTCTCCTTGAGAGAACTATCAGGGCAGTTAAACTAAGAGGTGGGGTGTGAGGCAAGGATTCCAGAATTGGACTGCCTACAATTCCACAGAATTAGAGTATTTCCAAGAACATATTAGTGTTGACTGTGGTTTTGCATACACCACAGCTGAGCCAGCAATAAATTGGCTCAGCTTCTGAATGCAGATGACAGCATGAATTCATAGAAATGCAGAGCAGATTTTGGAGCTATACAAAGATGTCTTGTTTAACAGTAATATCAAATTATGGTTTGAAGCTGAAAGACTGAGCCGCTTTTATGTTAATCCTTTCCACATGTTCAATAGTGTATCTGGAGGATGGCTTCAGAATGTTTTGCTTTTGTTGCTGATAAACTGCAGTTTTCTGAGATGATAAAACTCTAGTTACAAAACTCTGGTTCAGTCTGATTTATGAACATTGGTTTGCATTAACAATTCATGGTTAAAATTGCCCCCAGTTTAGTGGACATATAACTATAATTGAAGTGTCAGTTTCTACATAACATACATATTTCTAATGCTTTGATTTGGTATATCTAAAGCTTTTTAAGACAAAGCAATTTTTTTTCCCTCAGCACAATAAGATAAAGCATTTGTTTCTGGGAAACAAATGGATTTGCTCATCCCTAGTTTTGGTCAATTCATAGCTCTGTCCATGAAGCCATTCCAGAAAAGTGTCCATGCTTCAGTCTTCCATGCTATATTATTGACTCTTCATAAGATCTGAGAGAAGGAAGTACAGGTAGTCCTCAACTTACAACAATTCATTTAGTGACCATTCGAAGTGACAATGAAAAAAGTGAGTTATTATCATTTTTCTGTGGGACTGTCTCTTGCTGGTCACATCTGTACAACCCACCAGAGGAAGCAGGCAAGGAATGTTGCGGGTCCCATCTCCTAGGAAGATACACCTGGTGGGACCCAGAAGAAAGACCTTCTCCGTGGTGACTCCCTCTCTCTGAAACATCATTCCCTCAGAGATTACCTAGAATGGCCTCCACCCTAGCACTCTTCCAGAAGGCGCTGAAGACCTGGTTCTGCCAACAGGCCTGGGAAACACAGAGTGAGATTGAGCCCATTAAATGGCTCATATGATGTGTTGTTGCCGGGGCAGGGTGTGAGGGGTTATTTTATTATATTATTAATTTATTATATGATTCTTTTAGTAGTTTTATTGTTTTTTATATGATGTTTTTTATATTTTTGTAAGCTGCCTTGAGTTGACATGTGCGAATAGGTGGCAATATAAATCTCCTAAATAAATAAATAATTTTTTTTTTTCACATTATGCCATTGCAGCATCCACATGGTCATGTGATCAAAATTCAGTCACTTGGCAACTGACTTATATTAATGATGGTCGCAGCATCCTGAGGTCATGTGATCACCTTTTGTGACCTTCTAACAAGCAAAACCAATGGGGAAGCCAGATTCATTTAACATCCATGGTACTAACTTAGCAACTGCAGTGATTTGCTTAACAACTGTTGCAAGAAAGATTGTAAAATGGAGAAAAAGTCACTTAACAAATGTCTCATTTAGCCACAGAAATTTTGGGCTCAGTTGTGGTTGTAAGTCGAGACCACCTGTAATCAGGGGTGAGATTCAGCTGGATCAGACTGGTTCAGGCGAACTGGATGTTAATTTTACATCTGGTTTGCCGAACCAGTAATTGGAAGGACTGGCTGGCCCCACCCACCCTGCCTCTCCCCTCCCGGGAGTCTCCACGCAGCCCATTTTGGATGCTAGGTAAGTGCAGGGCCCATGCGGTGGCTTGGGGAGGGCAAAAAACGGGCCTCCCAGAAGTTCTGGAATTCCAGAAACAGGCCCATTTCCAGCCTCTGGAGGGCCTCAGGAGCTCGGGGTAGGCCATTTTCGCCCTCCTGGAGGCTCAAGGAAAGCCTCTGGAGCCTGGGGAGGATGAAAAATGGGCCTCTTGAAAGTTCCGGAAGTCCAAAAATGGGCCTGTTTCCAGCCTCCAGAGGGCCTCCGGAGCCCAAGGGAGGCTGTTTTCTCCCTCCCGGAGGCTTGAGGAAAGCCTCTAGAGCCCAGGGAGAAAGAAAACGCCCCCCCTGGCCGTGGTGCAGGAGGCCGACTATGCCACACCCACCATGGCCACGCCCACCCAGCAACAGGACAGAGAAATTTTTGAATCCCACCCCTGCCTGTAATGCCTGTGCCTATGAAAGTCCTATGTTGAAATCCATTCTTGTTGGAGGATTTCAGGGCAGGGATAGATTGAAGACTGGTTAAAATAGTAAAGAAATTGGTAATACAAGCCAATAATCTGATCCAGTCTCAGGCAGCCCCCTATATTTGAAGAATCATCAGAAATAACACATTGTTTCCTTGTTGCCAAATTTTCTTTTGGATCTCTACTGTACAACATTGCTTTTCTTTGGTAATTTGTTTTTGTATCACACAAAATGGCCCAATAAGTATTCCATAAAAATAACATAATCACAATTTGATTTGCTCCATTATAAAATATATGACAATATTTTGTTTATAGTTAAATACAGCCACAAGGATTTTGTACTGATGCCAGACGGGGAAGTTGTTTTCAATTAAGTGCACCACGTCAGGACTCAGTAAATATACAATATTATTTATGCATGAGCATGGCTTGATGTTTTTTCAGAAAATGGGCAATAGGAACATTTGTTTTGCTTTTGGGGGGGCTTAAATATCTCAAATTTAAAGAGCAATAAAAATACTGTGCCTGCAAAATGAGACTTTACTAGCTCTGCTTTGTTATGGTTGTCTTCCTCATAACATCCTGCTTCTTTTAATGATTTTGCTACAACTTAAATAACCAAATTCAGCACAAATGCATTTGTTGTGAGTGGCGGAAACATAATTTCTCTGGAACTGCAGCTGCTGTAGTTGAAGATTAGGCTCTTACTATCCATTAGGGAGATTACTGTCTCTGCCAACTGACTTAGTTTTTATACAGCCAGCGATTTATTAGATTGCTTTGCTCTTAAGTGTGATAATAGGCCTTATGCTTAGCAAGGTTTAGAGACTTCCAGTACATTAATATTTTATGGCAATGACAGTCAAGACACATTTTGTTTACCTAACGAGACAAGCCAAGCTAGAGCTGATGTGTATTGGAGATTAGTGCTTAACTCATGCAGCAATCCTGCCAATTTAGTGCTTTAATGCTTTGCAAAAGCTTTTGGAAGGGCATTCTAATAATTTACATATTTGGTGAATTAACACCCAGTACAAACTCTGTGTGTTCCTACAGTTTGGTGTGAAATATTTTTTAGCAAAGATATCTTGCCTGCCATTTATGACTAGGAGCATCTCTACAGGAATGAACAGGTTGGAGTCTGTTCAATTGTGGATCAATGAAACCAGAATTTAAGCTTTATACTTCTAAAACCTACCAACAACCCCCACCACCACCTCCCAAGAATCAAGATCATCCTAAAGAGAAGATAACATGATTCTAGCATTTCCTGAGAGCTGCTCTTTTCCACCAATCATATCATGTTAAGAACACCACTCAACCCCTGAATTCATACATGAAGGCCATTAATGAAACCAGAATGGCAAAAGGATTTGTAGTTGTGGAAAGCCCCTCCTCTTCCTAGGGAATGAAATATTTCAGGGAATATTAAAAAAGGTAAAATATTATATTTCCCCAAAGGAGAAATGGAGAAAAATATTAACAGAGGCAGAAAGCAGCCCCAGTTTTTTTTAATAGCCTCAAGTCTTTAGAGATGGATATTTTGTACCTCTTAAGAAAGACTGGTCCAATATATTCATAAACAAAACATCTTCAGCCACAGCTCTGGAGATGATGGGATTGAGAATTTACATCCCTCCACCCAAATTCTAAGGACAGGACATGACCTTTAGGACGTTAGAATAGCAAAAGACAGAAGGCTCACTACATTGCACAACCCCCTGGAGCATCTGAATCACAAAATCCCATTCACCCAGCCAAGGGGTCAGCCACCCCAGAAACATGCTGCTGTCATTGAAGTTCCTGGCATCCAAATAAACAGAAACCTTCGTTTTAGTCAGTCAGTCTCCATTTTATTCTTTCTCCCAGCTTGTAACCAGACTGGATTTTCTTCCTGCACAGGGTTTCCTCTTTAAATGGTCGCTTTGCTTCCACATTGCTGCCACTTTATGCAAGGTACAGCACTGCTCTCAAGTGACAGCTTTTGCCTAGTCCAGAGGTTGGCATGTAGAATTCAGAGACTTATCAGGAGAAAGATTTGGTTATATGCGAAAGATGCTCCAGTAGACAGTGGTAATGAATGCATACAACCTACAGATATTAGTCTTTCTGTGAGGCAAGTGGCCTTTCTGTGAGGAAAAGGTGGGGGAGTTTGTATGGACAAGAAAAAATGGAAATCAAAACAAGCTGAAAAAAGTTACAATGCGCTTTGGCTGTGGTTCTGTGTGTGTGTGTGTGTGTGTGTGTGTAAAATGTAAAGGTATAGAAGATCTGGCTTTATAGGGGGTAAAAACCTTCCCTGGGAGGAAAGCCAAAAAAATAGTGATGATCTTTTGTTTCAGAATCAGAGCAGGAAGGTGGTTAAGCCAAAAATCAATGTCAAGGTTGTGGGAAGAGGTAAATGTTTCTCTGCTCGTGGGCGAAACACAACATTGTGCTCAATCATGATTACAGCTGAGAGTCCATTATAATGATAGAGATATGGCTGATTTAGCTGCAATTTTTGTGACAGGTGAGTGTATTTCAACATGTTGGATTATGCTGTTCTACAGTGCAAAAGTCTTGCTTTTTCTAATAGCCGTACTGGGTGGGGGGAAAGAGTCTGGGCCACAGAAGATTGTTTACTGGTCATTGGTTCTGGTTTGGGCATTAGAGTTTAGTTCTGCTTTGTTAAATAGGCATGAAGAATGAAAATGTGAGGTCATTCCCCTCAGCCCTCTCAACCGCTGGGCTGCTCACTATTTGGCTAGCAGCCTCATTTGATTTGCAGCCTCATTAGGATCTCAGTGCTTAATTTTGTCTATGGAGCACTCCATCATCGACTCTCTGGTTTATAGCATTAGTTTTATCTTGACTACTGCAGTAACCAAAAGTGAGAGACAAGGACTGGGGAGTGTGTGAATGTCAGATGTTATTGAACCAAAATATCCACCAGACCCAACACATACTGTGGTGAAGGATGTCGGCAGTTGAATTTCAGCAACATCTGCAAAATGTAGGTTCCTAATTACTTCAATACTCGATATGTTTAGGGACCGGGAGGAAGGACATTAGTCTAAAGTCTGAAATATGACAGTGGGATATTTAATTTCAGATCAGGTGTCTTGGATTTGAATTTCCAAAGTCTATTAGTTCTGGTCCATGCCATCCCAACACTGTATTTACACAGCAGTTTTTGAAACTGTATCATTATTGTATGCAATAATTTGTTGGAGCATAATGTTCCTAATACTCATGCAGTACTAACTTAGGGAAGAGTTCCTTCCTATTTGTTTTTATGTGAACTAATCTGTGTATTAAGGGGATTTCCTTTTTTAAAATAAAATTTATTCAACATTTTAAAGAGAATATAAAACCAGCATACACTAATTCAGAATAAAGAAAACAAAGAAAAAAGGAGAGAAAAGACAAAATGCAGAAAGAAAAGATAAAAGGAATTATAAATTCTTTTTATAGTATAGGGTCTCCTGCTTGACCCAGGGGTTTGGACTGGAAGACCTCCAAGGTCTCTTCTAACTCTGTTATTCTATTCTGTTCTATATGTATGGTTGCAAAGTTATCTCTTAATGTATGGTTACAAAAAAGCTCACATTTTTCTATTATCTTTTTTTTTCTCCTCATCAAAACCATAAATCATAAGTGCATTTTTTTCTATTTCATGTAAAAAGTCTATAAGGGATTCCCAGTAAGCCATAAACATAGATATTGTCTTTTCTCTAACCAAGGAAGTAAATTTAGCCATCTTTCCATTTTCTATCCTCTTCACTAGCCATTCCTCTTATAACTTATAGTATGGAGAGACTAGGAAACTTTTCATATGAAAGTTGGTGTTTGATGGGGGATTAAAATGGTGTGGTCACGCCCCAATTGGATAAAATTTCTGAAAAAAATATGCAAATTACTTAAGGTAAATTACCAAACTCTTCTTTGATGTGTTTTGAGAATTTAGGATGGGTCGATATATGGAGACAAAAAAATGACAGTTCAAGAAAATATATTTTTCAGGAAGACATAGTTCTTTTTCAGGAATAGCTATGATTTGAATTTCAAGAATCTTGGCTACTAAATTCTGATTTTCAAAGTAGAGATTTTTCAGACTAAAATCCTGTGAGTTTGGTTTATAAAATAAAATCTAGTTCTCTCAGTTGTAAACTAAATAAAATGTTGTTTCAGAAAGAGGAAATTATTGAGGATTATAAGAGGAAATTAAAATAATTTTTTTGAAAACCATTGAAATAAAGGTACTGATTTAAGAAAGGTTTGGGATATAAATTATTAGAGGTTACTTGATGCAACAGAATTTGGAGAAAGCAGCAAAAGGAAAACTGACAATATTTTGAAATATTAAATATTTCAAATATTTCAATTTAATATTTGAAAATATTAAAAAGAAAAGAATTAAATAATTTTCCAGGGAATATAAATATTTCTGAACAAATTAAGATTTTCTAGCAACAGCTATCTATGTGTCATCCTTCCCAGTAAATCAGGCAGGATATATGAGGTAAGTCTAGTTTATTGTAAAGCTACATTAACAGAATGTTGCAAGTTTGAAAGTACAAACTTCCTGCTTGACACTCCCATCAAGGCTCAAGGTTGACTCAGCCTTTCCATCCTTCCAAGGTAGGTAAAATGAGTACCCAGATTGTTGGGGG
>JANHJO010005227.1:16165-26606 GCA_032468235.1 Pseudoxyrhopus heterurus | reverse complement strand
AAATAACATTGCCCTAGGTGGTCCATTCATCAACTACAACAAACTACCATTAAACATTCATTACCATACACCCATTCTCAATCAAACAGAAAAAAAAATTCCCAATATGCTTATGCTCATGTTTATGTTCATACTTTATCTATATATGTTTGACAAACAAATTTAAAAAAACTCTGTGTCTTCTTAGGGCAACTCAAATTATGCCCTTGGGGGAATGAGTGGCCCATTAGCTCCCCAGCTACCAAACCATTAAAAAGTATTGAATAAGTAGTCTTTAGTGCAATATATGGACTTGTCCAGTTACATAATTTGAGCTTCTGGATTTAATTTGTTAAGAAAGGACTTTTATAAATGTAACTTCCCTTCAAAACAGGTCATTCAGTCTGCTGTTCAGAGCTCATTGTCCTGGCCGCTCCTTCTCTTACCAAACCCTGGACTTTGCACCAAAGTCTTTTCTTAACGGCACCAATCCAGGCTATTAGGAAGGAATTGCATTAACAAACATTTCGCCTATACTTGAAATGAGATGTGATTTTATAGTTTCAATGAGTTAGTGAAAAAAATAAAGAATTAGCATAGGATTCCATTTCTCTAAAATTACACATAGGTATATGAAATATACATATCATGAGAAGTAACTTCTGCTCCAAGTTTTGCCAATACATGTTTGCTTTCTGCATTACAAAACTGAAAAATGATTCTTAACATAGTCTGACATATTCTAATGCTATTGCCTCCCTAACCTACTGCCTCCAGAGGTTGCAAATCATCTCCCAAAATCCTCAGGTAGGATTGCCAGAAGTTTATGAATTTAGGGTTGAAAACTCAATAGAGACATCGGGCACCAGGTGAAAGGCCACACTCAACAGTCAACAAGTACTACACCATGTTCTGGTAGACAAGTGGGTTGCAAATGAATCTTGCGGAGGACCACTGTGTCCATTTTTTCTTTTGTACAAATGGTCTACACCCTTCTTTTGATTGCAGAACTTATGCTTTTCCAGCAGAGCAGTGGAATCCTTGCAGTAAAACACATGATATGCTTCAGCATCTCTAAGTGATAAGCAGGCGTCTTTCTTTTCATTCCAGGTGTCACCTCTTTCATCTTTCTATTGATTCCATTTCTATTCTGATTCACCATTCCATTTGCTCCAGTCTCCTTTTATTAAAAGTTGTCATCTAATTCTCCCATTGTTTCTTCTTCACTGAGCCGTGGTGGCACAGTGGTTAGAGTGTAGTATTGCAGGCTAATTCTGCTGGCTGCTGACTGCCAACAATTCAGTTGTCTATCCATCAGAGTGGGCCATTGTAGTGGATATCACAGCGGTCCTAGAAGGACAGGCAGCGGATTGGGTGGCAACCCTTCATCAGGATAGGGCCCAAGAACTGATTTCTGTGGGGATATTCTTAGAGGCCTTAAGAGGTAGGTTCGAGGATGGGGCTTGGGAACAACAAGCTGAGGGAGATCTGGTAGCCTTGAAGCAGAGAGGAAGGATGGCGAAGGAGTATGTGACCGAGTTTAAGAGGTTAGCTGGCAGGTTACGCTCCTGGCCTAAGCGATTGTTGGTTCACCATTTTAAAACAGGCTTAGACCATGATCTGCAACAAGCCTGTTTATTCCGTAGATTACCAGCTAAGGTGCAGGATTGGTTCAGGGCAGCGTTAGAGTTGGATGCAGGACTACGGATGTTCAAAACGAAGGGAGATGGTATTAGTTCGGTGAGTGCAATGTACAAAAAACCCACCAGTCGCCTCAGAGCCAGGAAGACAGGTCTTGATGGAAATAAGCCTTCGCCTGTGGCAACTCGTCCCCCTATGCATTGTTTCCGATGCAACAGATTAGGCCATCGGGCAGCTGAATGTAATACCCCGGCCCTGGGAGAAGATTCAACTACGAAATCTCAAACAACAAGTAGCACCATCATGACTAAGAAACCAGCTAAGGGGCAGCGACTGTCAGAAAAATCACGAGGAGAATCACATCCATGTTGAGCAAACTCAGATCCCAGTCTGCCTGAAATATTGGAAGAACAAGCCATGGCGAAACCGGAAATCAGCACATACGATAGTGATGACAATGGGACAGAAGATCCAATGGTGAGCGCAACCATCAGTCCGTTTATCATCTCAATTACTTTATGAAAAGTGGGGGCTGGAGAGTTTGGCAACTATAATGCTTTAATTGATACAGGAAGTACCAGATGTCTTATCAGCAAGCAGGTAGTGAACCAATTGGGGGTGAAGCAAGTGAGGATGAAACAACCCATAAAATTAGAACAAATGGATGGGTCTCTGTTGGGGGGGGGGGCCCGCAATGCATGTAACCAAGTCGTTACAATTGCAGATCGGGACTCATTCAGAAAAGATCAGGTTCATTGTGGTTCTGAAAATGGTAGACCCTCTCATTTTAGGATTATCTTGGTTGGATAAATGGGGTCCGGTAATTTGGTGGGAAGATGGGTATAGAAAATTGAGATTGGTTACAGGGTCCAGCTTGGCTAGTCAAATAGACACTGCACACCCACGGACACAGGAAGCAGTCCATGGTGTAGCAGGTAATCACCCAAAGATACCTCCTGAATACCCGGATCTTGCCGGAGTTTTTAGCGAAGCAGAATGTGACGTCCTACCACCCCATAGATCGACGGACTGCGTGATTGAATTGATTCCTGGGGCTGTATTACCTAAACCATGGATGTATTCCATGACCCAACCAGAGATGGCTGAAATGAGGGCATATATAGAGAAGAACTTAGCTAGAGGCTTCATTAAGCCTGGTCGGGTTAAGGTAGCGGCACCAGTTCTCTTTAGGGAGACAAAGGATGGTAGGCTCAGATTATATGTCGATTTTAGGGGGTTAAATGCAGTGTGGGAGGAAAATGTGTATCCCCTTCCATTAATGTCAGATATGTTAGCAGCTTTATCAAAAGGTCGTTTTTTCACTAAATTGGATCTACGAAAAGCGTACTACAGCGTCAGAGTGAAAAAGGGGGATGAGTGGAAGATGACCTTTAACTGTCCTTTGGGCAGTTATCAATTTAGAGTCATGCCCTTTGGGCTCAAAGGGGCTCCAGTTGTTTTCATGCAGCTCATTAATGGAGTATTGCAAGAACATCTGTATAAAGGGGTGTTGGTTTACCTTGATGACATTCTTATTTACACTCCGACTTGGGAAGAACATGTCCAATTCGTACAAACCGTATTGAGAAAATTATTGGATGAGAAATTGTTTGTCAAGTTATCAAAGTGAGCTTTCCATCAGACCCGCGTGGACTATCTCGGTTATCGTATTTTGGGCGAAGGAATTGAGATGGATCCTGCTAAAGTGAAAGCAGTTTTAGATTGGCAAGCTCCCAAGACATGTCGGCAACTACAGAGTTTTTTGGGGTTTGCCAATTTTTACTGGCAGTTTATTCCTTTGTTTGCACAGGTGGCTTTTCCAATAACGGATTTGTTGAAGACCAAACATACATCATCAACTCCTCGGCCAAATCAACAACTAAACTGGACAACGGAGTGTCAAGCCACTTTTGAAGAACTAAAAGCCTTGTTTTCACGGGAACCCATCCTAAAACATCCTGACCCTGGACAAATATTTATAGTCCAAGCTGATGCTAGCGATGTGGCCATGGGAGCAGTGTTACTCCAACCAAATGAAAAGGGGAACTTGCAACCATGCGCATACACCTCGAGAAAACTAACACTCACAGAAAGAAACTGGCCAATATGGGGAAAAGAGGCATTTGCGGTTTGATGGGCTTTGCTCACATGACGCCATTTGTTGGAGGGGGCACAAATGCCGTTCAATGTATGGACGGATCATAAAAACTTGGAAGCCCTACAAACAGCTAGGCGCCTATCCCCGAAACAAGTAAGATGGGTGCAATACTTTCAACGCTTTAATTTTACATTGAAATATATTCCTGCAGGGAAGAATTTCCTAGCTGATGCATTGTCGTGGAAGCCACAATTTAAGTCACAGAGAGAGGAGGTCTTCCAAGCTCTTATGTCACCCGTTAATGCGACCTCTAAGGTGAACGAATTAGATATGAAAACAGAATTACAATCTGCATTGGACAAGGATCCCTGGTTCATAGAAAACAAACTTCAGGTGACATTTAGAGATGGCTTAGCCTGGCGAAAGGATAAATTATATGTACCGCCAGCTTTGCGTAACAAAATTTTATATCAGTGCCATGATACCAAGCCGGCCGGCCATTTTGGGTTGGTAAAGACATTGCATCTGGTAAAATGACAATTTTTGGGGCCACACATGAGACAAGAGATTGAAAAGTATATTAAAGAATGTACTGTGTGCGCTACGTCAAAGACCAGGCCTGGCAAACACTATGGGTTATTAAAACCAGTAGCTGATCCATCTAAACCATGGGAAGACCTGGCCATGGATTTTATAGTTGACCTTCCGAGCAGCAGGGGACATACTGTAATCTGGACTGTTATAGATTTGTTCTCTAAGCAAGCCCATTTTGTTCCGTGAGTCAGCATACCATCAGCTAAATGACTAGCGATGATATTCATCAGACACGTGTATCGGCTGCACGGGTTCCTAGGAGAATTATATCAGACTGCGGAGTGCAGTTCATTGCAAGATTTTGGAGAGATTTATCAAATTGATTGGGTCGTCACAAGGCCTCAGCTCAGCCTATCATCCAAGCACTAATGGAGCAGCTGAGCATGGTAATGCGACGGTGGAACGCTACCTACACAGTTACGTTTCTTACCAGCAGACTAATTGGGCTGACCTATTGCCATTTGCTGAAATAGCTTATAACAATGCTATCCACAGTAGCACAGGTTGTACTCCGTTCAGTGTAGTGAGTGGGATGGACTTCCCAGCAATTCCAGAACTGCCAGTATCATCAAACATTCAAAGGAATGGGCAGAAATGTTACCCCAAATTTGGAGCACAGTTCGGGCACCATTACATGACGCTGCTGCATCTTACAAAACCCAAGCAGAAAAAAACGAACAGCACAAAAACCATTCAGGGTGGGAGATTTGGTTTATTTGTCCACGAAATATATCAAGTTACGAATGCCCAGTAAGAAGTTAGGCCCAAAATATATCGGACCATTTCCCATCATACAGGTGATAAATCCCATAACTGTAAAATTAAAACTTCCCCGTTTATTGGGAAAGATTCATCCTGTTTTCCATTCTAGTCTGTTAAAGCCGGTGGGTGGTGTATTGCAACAGTTGACGCCTAAACCAATAACAGGAGAACATTATGAAATCATTAACATTTTGGATTCCAGAATACATAGGGGACGATTGCAATATCTTGTACAATGGAAAGGATATTTGCTTGCTGAAGCGTTGTGGGTGGACCACAAAGATGTCAGGGCGTCTCGATTAGTAACTCCATAAACAGAACCCCAGAAAACCTCATAGTATTAATCACTAATGATATGTTTCTTATATATTTCAGATGGGCATTTGGTAGGGGGAGCCACCTGTCGAGCCCCTTCGGGACTTGACATACAGGGGAACTGTTAAACCCAACCTCAGCTATTTCCTGGTTCCCGCTGCTCAGCTGTTCCAATATCCAGCTGACGATGCCTCAAGCGGGCGCCCGAATCCTGAAGCCTTGCCTGCTCGGCAACAGCTGCTATTTAGTTGTGACCAATACCAAATGGAGAGAAGCAAAGAACTGTAATTGCGCTGCACTGTAACCAAGATAGAAACACGTTGTGGGTGTTGGGGGCGGTTCCGTGGGATAAGCACACATTGCCGGTGGTGGGAGTGGTGCTGGGGGTGGGACCTGGAGGCAGAGCACATGGGTTATTTAAAACGCTGAGTGATCTTTACAACCCAGCGCTAACTTAATCAAGATTCTTGCTCGCTTGTACTAGTTGTCTGCAATATTGCTGCTGAATTAAAGCTAGCTGTGTTATGAAACCAGGATTTGTGGCAGTTCCTTTAGTTTCCAGTTGTTGCAGAACAGACAAGTCTGAGATTAAGTTAGCGCTGGGTTGTAAAGATCACCCAGCGTTTTAGATAACCTGTGCACTCTGCCTCCAGGTCCCACCCCCAGCACCACTCCTACCACCAGCAATGTGTGCTTATCCTGCAGAACCACCCCCAACACCCACAACGTGTTTCTATCCTGGTTACAGTGCAGTGCAATTACAGTTCTTTGCATCTCTCCATTTGGCATTGGTCACAACTAAATAGCAGCTGTTGCTGACCAGGCAAGGCTTCAGGATTTGGGCGCCCGCGTGAGGTGTTGTCAGCTGGGCATCGGAACAGCTGAGCAGCGGGAACCAGGAAATAGCTGAGATTGGGTTTAACAGCTCCCCTGTATGTTGAGTCCCGAAGGGGCTCAACAATCAGTTGATTTCATTTGTAAACCCAGTATAACATCAGTTTACATATAATTTTTGTAGCCTGACATTTTAAAATCCATATTCAAATAACCCTGTCTTAGTTTTATCTAATAAATTCTGTTCCTTTTCAATAATTTCTATTTTTTTAATAGGAGACATCCTTAAGAGTAATTTCTGAGTGCATTGTTCCCAAATATCCTTGAATTCTTTCACAATAAAGTAATATTGATGGATCTCTTCTCTTTTAATTTTATTTTTAGTTCTCTCTAGTTCCTTCTAGTTAATCTTCAAAGTCCTCTTATAACTTTTTTTTTCTAATCAACAGAACAAGACACAATCCCTGGGAAATTTTCTTACAGTTAGTTTCAAAATCTTCACATATATTTTTGTAAAAATTCAACCAACAAAATTAATTTCAGACATTCTTGTAATTAATTTCAGAAACTTATTTCAAGTCCATCCGGCTCCTTATTCTGTTTACAACTTTCAAAAATCAACTTTCTAGTCACCCTTTTGCTATTTATTTAAGAATAATTTTGAAAGTCCTTAAGCTTACTGTACATAAAACTTCTTTCATCAATGATAGAAGGAAACTCAGCTGGCGGGATCTAGGACAACCTTCTGTGGCCAACTTGCCATGGCCAACTCACCAGGGCCAACTCGCCACCGCAGAGCTCACCATGGGACAAGAGTTATACTGATATTGAAGAAGTGGTGCAATAGAATCATTAAAGAAAGGGTGCAAAAGGAGTGACAAAATGAAATGTAAATGACAAAAATTAAAATATTTTAAAATCATTTTATTAAATTGAACTGTTGGATTGTCCCATGGTGAGTTGTCCTGTGGTACATTGGCTGTAGTGAATTGTTAGCTGTGACAAATTGTCCCATTCCACACCTGGTAAGTTTCAGAACTTGCCATTTTGAAAGTTGTTAACATTCAAAAAAACTATTAACAAGCAATTTTCTAAGAAGGTTAAGGAAGGAAGTATGTGAACCTGGTGTCCTTTTGAAGACACTAACAAGACACTGACAAGACACAACTTAAGCAGCTTAAGCAAGATGATGTTCCCCCAGATCCAGAGCTTTAATACCCATCAGAGACCACTGTTTTATGGTGTCCTTGTGAGGAGCTCCTATATGGAGTGTGGCCAGTCCTTGTCCTCTCCTTGTTTTGGATAGGAATTCTGGGGATACAATCCATTCAAGAAACTCCTCTTTTTACCATGGCTGTTAGCTCTGCTCTCCATGGAGCTATCTTCAGTCCACCATTGCTTCCTCAGAAGTCCCATACCTTCTTTGACCAAATAGGTGTCCATATAATAAGAAGCATATATTAAGGAGGTTTGCAGATTTCTTTATGTCTGCTTTTAACAAAGCAAAATATGAAAGTAGCTTCAATATGTGCTGAAGATTAATCAATGGGGAATTTTAGTTTTAAGTTAGGATGGGAGCATTATCTGACTCTGTTTCCAATTCAGCATCCCATCATTATCTAACCAACTTTTAGTTCATTTTGGGAGGGCAAATGAAATGTTCTTGCCACCTTGCAACAACCTTAAATGCTAAAACATTTTACTAAACACATCACTTTTTCAGTATCTGCCATGAGAAGGCAAAAGCTGCATATAACAGAAATGAAGAACTGTACCATTAAAATGTCAACTCTAATGGATTTAAATGTCTTTATAAATCATTTATTACACAGTCTTCTATACTTCAAGGAAAAGTAATAGATACTAGAAAACTGAAAAAAAAAGTCTTGGCTCAACATAGATTTTGTTTTGTTGCTTCTGTTTCTTCATTGTTATCAAAAGTTTCTTTCTTGAGATGTTTTGGAGGAAAGAGTGATAAAATATAGAAATTATGATAGTTTGATCAGCAAGATTGATGGACACAATTATGCTGATGATGGGTGCATTTGAAGATGTGAAGGACAGGTTGGAGACCAATCATCTTGATAAGTTCTATCCATGCTTGCACTAAGATTTGACATTAACTTCATGGCACATAACTAGGCCTCTGTATAACAATTCCACTCTGACTCAAAACATTATCATCATATTATGAGACAATGTCTCATATATCCCCAGTCCCCATAAGAGAATGAGATTGTGAAACTCCAGCCCAGTTGGAATGCTGAATGCTGAATTTTCTCTCTGACGTTTAAGGATAAAGTTGATGAATAATTGACACTGTGGTAAAGCAAGCAAATCCTGCCACTTTGGGTGCTATTTTGTATGGAAGTCTGGTCAAAGTGTGGAAGATGGATCCAGATTATAGAATATTTATCAGACTTTGTGTGATGCTGTAACCATTCTCCTCCTTAGTTGCATTTAATTGTTGCATTTGGCACTGCTGGCAACTATTTCATAGGACTATAGGGCTTTTGAATGTCACATTTGATATTTATGTGCTATGCTTTGGCCAGATTGCACTGTGACTGGAAGGCTGTCAGCAAGAAATAAAAATAGCCAGGTTTTCATTTCATTTTGCAGACTCTCACTGCAGATATTTAATTAGCAGAGAAAGGTTTCTTACTGTTACCTGAAAATGAAACAATTTGCTAAACGAAACAGAGGACAATTATTTGCAGCAAATTCATTCCAGAGATTACATGGTTGTAGGATCATTTGAGCCACCCAGCTAACCTGAGGGACATTTATTAAATAGCTCAAGGAATGCCAGAAGACGGCAGCTTAGATTTTCTGGATGACTCAGCAAAATGCAAGCATCACCTGATATACAGCATCTCAATTTTCATTTTGTCAGATTGCAAAATGAAAAGAGAAACCACATTATTTATGAAGACCTTACCACAAAAACCAGAGATGAATGACTGCCTAGGTAAAAACATCATTAACTATTTTAAATGAAATGTCACGCTTACTATACCCTTGATGCTCTACAGCCATTTAAAGCATATTTATAAAAAGAAAGAAAATAATGTGATTTCTAACCCCCTCCCCAACTTTTATAGTGGGTGGGAGTTGAATAGTTGTTGGTTTCTGCATCATCCTTTATATATTGATAGCTGGTTCAGATTTTGGATCAACCCTGGTTTATTGCAAGATTGCTCCTAACTTTTTCTTCCTATTCCTCCTTTAATAAAATTTAATTTTCAGCAGTGGCTCATTTACAGCATGCTTTTCCTCACATCACATATTGCTGCCATCCCAATGCAGGTAAATGCATTTTTATTTGGAGTATTAGACTGTGACAATCCAATTCTGAATTTTAAGTGCCTGAGGCTTTTATGTATTCATTTTTCCCCCTTGTGCTACTTTATTACTGCACCTTTCAATAGCTCCCTCCTCTTTGAATTATTTTGTGATCCATCCAAAGAGCATACATACATACATAATGTTTTTGTGTTTTGTAAATTAGTCTTCTATTATAGCTGAATCAAACATAGGTTCTGATTTGTAAATTAGGAAAATATTGCAGCTTGTCATTCCAATTCATTCTTATTTGGAGAAATTATAGTATGCTAAATGAAACAATTTTTTTTTCAGTTTACTGTTGAGAATATGGTAGCTCCCATACCTTAGCTTTTCCCAATGTCAGATGGACTGCTCTTATTCTCAGATATGAAATATTGAATCAGCAGATCCGCAGTTATATTACCCAGCTGCCAGGCACACCTCGATAGGTGGTCCTAAGGTTCAGGTGTGTAAAAAGGAATTTTGCACACATGGAACATGGGTTTCCATTTGGTAGTTGATTATTAACAGGAATATGAACTTAACTGAACTAAATGATGGATTATTTTTGTAATTTCATTAGAGCTAGATTAAGCTCACCATTTCTAACAAAAATATTATAATAAGCAAGATGTATTAGTTTTCTGTGTAACTGCTGAATAAGTGAGTGTGTGTATTAAGGGTGACAGAGATAAATGAGATTACCTAGAGGTTGTTGTGTTTTTTTTTCTTCCTTTCCTTTTTCTTGACAGCATTTCCCTGGAACATATGTTCAGTGCTCTCAGGGTTATTATAGACTACAAGGCCTAATCAGGCTCAGAGATTCAAAAACAATGAATGGAACACGCTATGGGATTTTGATGTTAACAGAGGCATTTCAGTCATTTATTA
>JANHJO010005226.1:20187-31600 GCA_032468235.1 Pseudoxyrhopus heterurus | reverse complement strand
CCGGGGCCCATAATGCTGTTAAGACGGTCCTGGTTGCAGGGGGGGGGGAGGACTCCCGGGCTGGGCCAGCTAAATGAAGTTGGATCTCAAAGATTCAAGCCTCATTCAGCCCACTCAGTGAAGATGCAAACTCCAGCGTGTTTCATGAGCTGGGAGTATGGATGAGAATACTTTCTAAGCTCCTACATTTTCAGTTTTGCTGGACCTTCAACATCTATGGTGATGCATTATGCTGTGCTTTGCTACACTCTCATTTGTCCCAAATGAACAATTAATTACTAGTGGATTTATTTTTTGGGAAATTGTTCTGTAATATTCCAGCTTTATGCTCTTAGTAAATAACACACTTCATCAACCACTGGATCTAACTGGTATGTATTTGTTTTAGAGCTTTACAGTATTGTATTGTATCTGGCCGGGGCCTGATTGAAGCAAGTAATGTCCTAAAATGCAGCCCAACAATAGTGCCCCTGAGCCCTTCCATTACCTAACTAACATTAAGACTCAGTAAGTACTGAATGTGCTTATTCTATTTAATCATTAATTCAGGACTGCATCCGGCCTTTAGGGATCCATGTTTATATCATTTATTCTGGAATGTCTGCTTCTTCAAATGTTAAAATGGAGGCTAATAGTGTACAGTATCTTCTGTCTCTTGCTTCTGGTTACTACTGTACTATTATATTTGCTGTTTGTCTTCCATATGGAGAGTACAAGTGGTCTTTGCCATATGATGCCAATTGAGACCAGTATTTTCATCATGAAATGATGAGGTTGCATTTTACGACTTGATTGCTTAGCAGCAACTTTCCATGTGGTCCCAGTTGCCACTGTTAACTGAATAGCAGTAGCACCTAAGACTTATATACTGCTTCACAATGCTTTAAAGCCCTCTCTAAACAGTTTACAGAGTCAGCATATTGGCCCCAACAACCTGGGTCCTCATTTTACTGACCTCAGAAGGATGGAAGGCTGAGTCAACCTTGAGCCAGTCAAGATCGAACTGCTGAATTGCTGGCAGTCGGCAGGCAGCAGAAGCAGCCTGTAGTACTGCATTCCAACCATTGAGCCACCATGGCTCTGAATCCCATGGACTTATTAGGCAAGGCAACTTCCTGCTGACTTCCCACAACCAAAGTCAGCAGGAAAGGTGGTAGGACATTGCAAATTCAAGGCCTGCAGGCAGGTAAGTGGCTGCTGCTAGGTAGGGAGCAAGAAGGTATGCATGGATGCAAGGGAGAATCATAAAAGGTGCGCAAGAAATATGGAACAACTTGGATTTGCATGAGAGCTATAGTTCAGGCAGGGTACCGAGGATGTGTAAGAGCCAGTATGTGGGTTAGGATGCATTAGTGCCTAGCACAGTGAAAGTGCAGAGACCGAATAGGTGCATGGGTAGGAGTGATTTACCCCAGCAATTTGCAACCTTCCCTGCCAGCTTTCCCACTAATTTTCTGGGGAAGTCAACATGGAAGATTGCAAATGGCAATCATGTGATCACATTGGAGGATGGGATGGCCAGAACTCTGAAGACCGTTGTAACCAATAGTAATTGACTGAATTGTTGTACATTGAGGGTCACTTGAAGATTTCCTTTGTCATAATCTTTTGTAGTGCCTTTATCAATTTAATCTGGTAAAACTTTCCTCATTTTAATAAACTGGTCTCTCGTTAATCCACTGACTTCAAGCACTATTGAACATTTGCTGTTTCTGCAAGTATATGCCATGTTATTTTCAGATAGAAAAGATGACTTAAGCATTTCAGATCACAACTATAAAATTCTTATTCACCTTTGCTCCTTAAGGCATCAGTAGTAGGCTTTAATTGCTTTTTGTTTCTTTCCCAGTCTCTCAGTTTAGGCAATTATACAATATTCACTTAAAAAGAAAATTCAGTATTGAACTCTGCTGGCAGACTTTCAGTAGCTCTTCCTGTCAATTCATCCAGTGAGCCCAGTCCCTAAAACCTATTTGCCTTATATTTTTAAAAAAAATTCTGCTGACTCAATAAGAAACAATTATGCCATCATTCACAATGGATAATCAAGAAATACCTTTTGCAATTAGGACCTATTCGAAAAAATTGTTTTCATCTCTCATAGCTAAACATATAACTTTCTGATCACTCTGCTCTTTTCCTTTTTTATTGCTTTGAAGTTTTCAGAAGTGGTATGACATACTGAATGAATTTGCAAACAAATGAATGAAATTCTTTGCATTTAACTCCACTGCCATATTCCTGTTTACTTTTTGTGATTGATTGCTTGTCATACAGCATTGCCTTCCCAAACCTAATATCATCCAAAGGTTGGTCTGGCTTAATATAAAATTCTTTATTTCTGTATCTTTTATCTTAAAAAGAACTGCTTTTGTCTGAAAACAATAATATTACTGTTAACAAATTGCACTGGCCTAGATATTGGTTTCACCAGTCTTTTGAAGAAATCATAAACATTACTTCAGTTTACTTTCTCACTGAAATTAATGAAATGATTCAAGCTGATACTTTTAAAACTGTATCTGAAATAAACTAATAAAAATCTAATAAAATATATCAATTTCCTAAATCCATGAGGTATTTCTGGTTCCAAGATTAAATAAAGATACTATTTTAAATCTTTTACTGTTGATTGGAAATATACTTTCCATATTTAAATCTATGTTTAAAAAACAGGAGAGTCTATTAAAAGTAACATTTTGTAACTAGCTTTAAGATTTGGTTCATATACAGTATATTGTTTACGTAGCCTTGTTTTACAGTATTTGAAAATACAATTGAGATTCGCACTCACAGCTAAAGTTATTCTGAAATATTGGATTGCATTTTCATTTTGTAAGAAACTTACAAAAGGCAGTCAAATTTCAATAGCACAATGTGATGGTGTAGTGAAAGTCCCTAATCCTGTGTTGGACTGCAAGAATAGGTCAACAATGTGACTACTCCTCATAAGAGGGTTAAAAAAATGGCTTATGTGAGTTTAGGCACTTGTATTCAATGGATTCATTCCATTCAGGGAAACTCCTCAGCATTGCAGAATCTTAGCTATATAAACAATTTTTGACAATTTTTCTGCCCATCTCTCGTGGCTTACCATAGCCATACACTAGATGACAACAGGAAAATGTTGTTACCATTCCTGATTGTTTGCAATTGAGGCATTGTAAGATTATGCTATAATTTCACAGCTTTCTGAAAGACCCACATACACCCCACAAATACCCTCCCCACCATGTCTACGTATGTATAACTGTATGGGTGTACATGTGTGTATGTAAATAAATGAAACACATCTAGAGGATTATTTGTGCTCATTTTCAGTTTTGACTTCATGAAATCACATTTTCTACTAGTCTTTCACCTTTTTCTTTATATATTCAATATACCAGCCTGAGCTACGTTGTCAAAGGCAACTGAAGCAGCATCAAAAGGGCAGTCAGCGATGAGGCCAGCATTCAGGAGGCAAATGTGAGAATATGGGATTAGAGAGAGTAGAAAAAATAGTTCCAAGATCATATGGTTCCAATCTGCTTTACAGTCTTGACTGCCAAGCTATCAGGGTGAATGTTCTTGTAATTAAAAAAAAAAAGTTGCCATTCTTAGTTTTTATGTGTTAACGATATCAAAAGTGTCAACAGAATTTACTTAACAAGTTTCTTCGCTCATGCTATTTCTTACAACAGACGTGTGAAAAGATACAAATCTGTTTTAAAGTTGACTTTTAATTTATTCTGTTTGATAGGTATTATTAGCATGTTCCCATTATCAAATACTATTCATGTATACACAATAATTATCAAAAGAAATATGAAGAAAAACATATGTCATCCTAATAAGTAATAATTGTCTTTTACATACAGTACACACTATTAATAGCATTGTTCATATTCATTTCTTTCTAATGTCTTGAGAAAACCTGATAACTTGCTTGGATATGTGCATCATTATAACAAAATTCAAGAAAGTCCAGGGATCTGTAAATACCGAGGAGTTTATTTCCACACCACATGGTCTCAAGAGACTCTTAAAACAAGACCAGTTACAGTTTAGTATGCCCAGAGTTCTCAGTGCTTTTCCCCAAAGAAGGGAAATTTTTTAATAGACACGGTACATATTCAGTTAAACTATTTGACAGCCATTTAAAAACCCTTTTGTACAATCAATGCAAGAATACCGACATTAAAAGTACAGTACAGATAAATTCACAATCATATAACAGTGAAAGAGATTGAGATCTAGACAGTGAGAGTACTGAAGCATTGTGTACATGCACTAAAGTGCTAACAATCTAAAGACATGCAGATCTTGAGTGTATGTTTACTGTACAGCTCACTTCCAGTCTTCCTCCTCCCTTTTCTAAATATTTCATATTCTCTATATTCCCTTCTAATTTAAGATAACTTTAGTCAACCAGTTCAAGGGTTTCCTTCACTAACAACATTTACTGCTTCAGTCATGCTAAAGCACCTTTATGAAATTTCTTTTTTTTTTAAATGAAACCAAAATGAATAAAATTAATCTGATATTAAACCAAGGAGGCAGAAAAATAGCCAAATAACCTAAATCTCAACAGTGCAAACATATTACAAGGCAGTCAGCAGTTAGAGAGCAAGAGAGAGAACAGAATCACTGTCTCTTCAAAAACGAAATTTATTTATTTAAAATCTTATCTTTATCTGTATAATTTTTAGATTCTTTTAGTTAATATACTGTGTGTAGAAAAGATGGCGGCAAAAATAGTTTTCTGAGCTATGAAAAAATAAGTTATTAACAGGCACATTAGCTGTTTCATTCTAGAAACATCACGGTTTCTCTAGTTGTATATTAAGAAGCTGCATTCTAGAACATTCTTTGAACACTGGAACTTGATCTCTTCTCACTGATAAGAGACTGGCCATGATAATGGATCCATCATACAAAAGGTAGTAAATTATTATGTGATAATTCATGCAGGTTTGTGTCATTGGTTTGAATTCTCTAATAGCAGTTCCTGGTTTACATAGTCTTCTGAAGTGAGGCAGTAGGAGAATGTAAAGCCCATCGGGAAGGTGGGCGCTGATTTGCTGGTCTCTCAGGTCTGGAGAAGCAGGATTCTAAGGATGGAGCTAGTGCAGAACAAGGTAGTTCCTTTATTGTGAGAAAAATGAAAAAGAACAAATTTACTAATTCATACATTGCACAAGAGAGGAAATCAATATTTAAATACGTACATATATAACTTGAAAAAAGCATTTTTGCATATTATTTTGAAATGTTTGGTCTATTCCACTTACAGAACAAAATGAATGAAGAAAAAGAGTTGTACATAGTAAAGCAATCTGTAACCCTTTAAATTCTCATAATCTTCAGCTCTCAACAGTCCCAGTTAGCAAGAATAATGTTAATAAGATGCTGGGATTGTACGTCAGCAATCTCTAGAGGACCATAGCTTACATGGACTTAAATGATATGTTAATTATTCATTCACATTCTATAACCATATAAATAAAATTAAGATAATGGTAAAATTCAGTCCTGCCCACAAGATTGAAGAACAGTGTCATAGCTTTATAGGATAAAAGGGTATCACCAATTACGCTTTCCTACAAATTTTCTAGCCAGTTGAGGGTAACTTCTAAATTTGCAATTCCCGTTCAAAAAGAGGACACAATTTTCTATTCAAATTTCATCTGATCATACATACATCATGCAACCACATTCACTTTGGGTCAAAATGCACACACACATACACGTTTGGAATCTGGTTGGCTTCCAAGTGCAATTCAAGCTGTTGATTAGCACCTTTAAAGCTCTTCGTGGCATGGGTCCAGGTTATCTGAAGAACCTGAGGGCATGCTGAGAACCCTATCAGTCAAGGATGTTTAGCTGACGAGGTCCAAGAGAAGAGCCTTTTCTGCCATGTCTCCTCTCCTTTGGAACATCGTAGCCCCTAAAGTGAGATCCACACCCCCTCATTTCATCTTTGGTAATGGCCTGAAGACTTAGCTGTGCCAATAGGCCTGGGGACCCATTCTGGAGATGGCTATTTTATTAGGAAAGATCCCACCTCTCTCCGTGTATTTCATGTTCCCTTCTTCCTCATCTTTTAATGCATTTTACTTTTGTTTTTATTGTTTTATTATTTTAATGTGTACTAATGTGTTTTAATGTATATAAGCCCCCCAGAGTGGTCTCTAATGAGATGGATGGCACATAAATTTAATAAACAAACAAACATTTTCCATACCCTGGAAAATGATCCTCCCAATATATTTTTCATATTTTTTCATATTTTCATATTGGCCCCGAGTTAGGCTATTTAAGAATTACAGCCTTCAAATTAAAATATAATATTTAGTTGAAGAACAGACATAGAATGTAATAACTCTTAGTATATTAAATTTTAACCAAAGAGCAATAAGCTCATATACAGGTAGGCCTCAATTTACAACAGTTCATGTAGTGAAGTTACAATGGTACTGAAAAAAGTGACTTATAACCATTTTTCACACCTATGACCGTTGCATCATCCCCGTAGTCATGTGATTTATATTTGAATGCTTGACAACTGACTCACGTTTAGGACAGTAGCAGTGCCATGGGGTACTATGATCACTTTTGGCAACCTCCTGACAAGCAAAGTCAATGGGGAAACCAGATTCACTTAACAACCGTGTTACTAATTTAACAACTGCAATGACTCGGTTAACAAATATAGTAAGAAAAACCATAAAATGGTGCAAAACTCACTGAACAAATTTGTCACTTAGCAACTTAAATGTTGGCCTCAGTTGGTGTCATAAGTTGAGGACTACCTGCATCACAAATCAAAAACACTCCTAAATAAACCACTGCTAGTTAACACTTACTACTAATAGAATCACTATGTTGCTTTCATATAGGTAACTTTTAGTTCTGTCAACCCAAATTTCATTTTATGTAAACAGTTCCAGTTAAAGACAATCTTAGATATTTTTGTATTTATGAAAAACCAACATCTTTCTTATTGCTCCCACAACTCTTGATTATTGTTCATCTAAACAATGGAGACAGTACAGTTAAAACAATACTGTAGATATAAATTTGGTGCCACATTTGGATTTTTTAATTAAACAGCTCCAGATTGCTTCAAGTTGGATTCTGTAGCTGTATAAATTTGCTCTGCAACATGAAAATATTAAAGGTGAAAACTGGACAATTAAATGTAATGGAAGGTTATTCAATTATTCAATTATATTAGCACACTATTAAAACCTTCTTTTGTTTGAAAGATGTAATATTTTACAGTGGCAGTTTATTTATATTTCAGAGCCGATAATGATTGTTAACAAGGATTGAGTTTTCACACAGAACAGACTATTTTGCACACAGTGTGCTACAATGTAAAATAAAGTTCAGAGGTGTAAAATTATAAAAACAGAATTTCAAGAGCCCTTGAGCTTTTCCCTTAAAAATCTAAAAGGAAAAAAGTGTTGGATTTGCTGAGATAAAGAGGTGTGTTCATGAAGTTCTAGTTCTTTTGCAGGTGAGAGGAACATGCAAAGACATACTCAATAAGATAAAAATGTACTCAGCAACTTATAAAATAGACTCTTTTAACGCACAGGTAGGATTATGGAATGACAAGTGCCAAAAACACAAGTTAAATAAAACAATAGATTTTTTTTTACTATGCTATAAATATGGAACAAAGAAGGAACAAAGATTACAGGAAATGATATTTGATAAGGTGATTTGAAAGAGACCAAATACTATCCTAATTTGTTTATCCAAAGAGAAGTCCCATGAAAATTCAGCATGTTCATAAATGGTACAAAGGAGAAAGAGCATATGGAAGCAGAAGATGTTATGAAATGAAGAAAGAGAAAATTGTACTTCTGCTGCTATCTTTAAACTACTTCAAAGATCAGGCACTTTTACAGAGACAAAAAAATTCAAACACTTTGTGAACAATGTTTGGAAATGAGCAGGAAAGATGGTATATAATTCTCACATGTATGCTATATTTCCCTGAAGCTGCTGGTGTTGGAGAGTCAAGCTTTCAACAAGAGCTAAATATAATCAATCTAAATGGTTACTTTTCAAGATCTCTTCACCAGTGTTTAAAACTAGGAATAGGATGAATGTAATGGAGCTAGGATTTTTTAAAACAAATCTATACATTTTTTGTTTTAAAAGCTTTTCAAGAAACAAAGAAGATAAGAATACTGCCACCTACACATTTCTAAAGCATTCATGATTGCTGTATCAAGTACTATTCTGTGGCTTATTTCCTGACTGCTTGTTCCTTTACCCTTGATAATTGATGCTAAAATGCTGAAGCTATCTTGGGGTGGGTGGAGGTTCTTTTGAGTCAATACTGACTGGTGATTGCCTGGACTAGTCACTGCAGTTTTCAGATTTCAGAAATGGTTTGCCAATGCCTTCTTTCTAGGGCTGAGAGGGTGTTACTGGCCCAACATTACCCACCTGATTTTGCGCCTAAGTCAGAACTAGAACTCACAGTCTGATTTCTAGCCCATTGCTTTAACCATCATGCCAAACTGGCTCTCACAACCCAAAACTGATTCTCAGAGGCTATCTACCAGTTCAATGACTTTGTTATCAATTTTAAGGTTGGTTGTTGGTATTCTTTAATTTTGTTCCTTGACCTTTAGTACTAGGGCTGGCAGATCCCTTGCATTTTCAGCCTTTAGAGTAAGTCCATTAGCATAATTCAGGTTATTGATGTTTCTTCCTCCAGTTTTTAAAACCTGCTAATTTTCCAGTCTGACTTCCCAACATATAGGTTGAATAAGTAAGGAGCAAATATATAGCTTTGTTTTACTTCTTTATCAATCTGGAGCCAATATATCTTGCCATTTTCTGTCTGTATGATGGTTTAGGAGTGTGTATAAGTTTCACATGAGGACAATGAGATGTTCCGGGATTACTATTTTTCTGAGCATATCCCCTAGCTTGATGTGATCAACACAAGGCCTTTCTATAATCAATGAAGCACATACAGTACTGACTTATTTTTGATATTCTTGGCTTTGTCAATTATCCAGTACATGGGTGTCAAACTTGTAGCATCACGTTGCCATCACGTGACATATCGTGACATTTTTCCCCTTTGCGGACCTGTGGTAGGCGTGGCCTGAGTGTGGTGCATCCGGCCTGTGGGCCGCCAGTTTGACACCCCTGATCCAGTATATCTCAGCAATAATGTCTTGTTTCCCACAGCTTTTTCTAAAGCTAGCTTAAATATTTGGCATCTCCTTTCCCATGTAGGTCTCTAACCTGTGTTGGTTGAGTTTAAGCATTATTTTACTAGCACATGAAATTAAGGTTATTAAGTATACTGTGCACATTAGATTGGAAGAAATAAGTACATTCTCCTCCTTTGTTCTGACCCAGCTCCCCAAACACGACAAACCCTCTGAAGTTAACTCAAAGATTCCTTTATTAAGAGTGCCAGCAGCCCCGGCTAAAAGTTTCTCTCTCACCGTAGGCTAACAAGTCCGTCTGTCCGGGAGATGAATAGTTGTCTGCCATATTATAAAGCTCTTCTATCCTTCACACTCTTAATTAGACATAGTTTCAACTGAACCATGTGACTTAAATATAAAAAATATGATTGACTGTGAAAAAAGCATGTGTAAGCTATTTATTCTGTCTTCCCCATCTACATTTTCAAGCAGAATATTCTTCTTGCAATATATTAATAATATGCATAACTGGCTTTACTGGAAACATTTGGGATTGGTTTCTTCTGTAAATTGGAACTCTGGAAAAGTTCTCTGTCGTAGTTTTTGGTTTCCATATGTTTGTGCATACTCTTAGAATGAAATAAGATAATGAGATAATGTCATCCATTTTTCTTATGTCTTTTTTTCTTACTATTTAAGATAAATATGTTAAGCCTCTAATGAAAGCTTTTGCACTGATGAAATTAAGATACTGTAATGGAACTCATCCCATGAATAAAATGGAAATCTGAATGTCTTTTCGGTCCTGAAATATTAAATATACAGAACCTGTGATTCTTGCCATTTTACTTCTAGCTTTTTGACTTCTAGAACTGACTTTTGCAGACTTTGATCCTATAAATGAATTTACATTATTACCTTACAAATAGTAAAGTATAGCACTGTGTCTATAGCTGATGATTTGCAGCGATTTGAAACTGCAAATCACCTAGTGGATGCAAAAATGATCAAGAAATACAAAATAGCAAAGATAAAACATATCCCTTTGAACATTCAAGATGGCTATTATGGGAAGAACCCTAAATATAGCATATTTCTGAAAACTATGTTCCATGGAATGAATCTGGTTTAAAATGAAACACTTAGATTACATGATTTTAGAGCAGTCATATAAATAATGATCCATAAAAACTATTCTGATGACAATCCAGGACTCAAATGCTTGCTAGCCATTTCAAATCCAATGCTGCTTTTTGCTAATATCAGGAATGCTGTTGCTTATGCACTTTATACTTTTCCATCAAGCAAAAGTTGTTGTTTTTTCTTCTTTTTTTTAAAGTAAAGACTTTTGGAAACAAAGGTAGGAAAGACTTACAGTACTGAGGCAGGCAGGGTTAGGGTCCCCAAGGGGCAGTTAGTAAGACAGTTTGGTTCTGGACACAGACAAGACAGGGAAAAAAAGCAAGCAGATTGGAATGAATATTTAAACAAGAAATTTTTAATCAGCATTGAAGCACTCTCCAAATTTAATTTATTAGTACCTTTTTTAAAATCAGCAAGGCTAGAATATAGAAGAGATAAACTTAACTTTACAGTTAGAAAACAAATGCAGACACACCCTAATTGGAGAGCATGATTGTAAAGAGTATATATAATTTTTAGAAACTGTTACAACTTTCATTTAAATCAGAATTCATTCCAAATGACAAAGTTTCTTTTCTTACCCCACCTGCCCCTCCTCCGCAAGATAAGGAAAAGTGTATTATATGGTACTATGTCTAGTAGACATGAATTTACCATCTTATTTTTGCATCTGAGATCTATTTAGTAAAGAGAAAATGAAATATAAGGTAAAGAAAACAATATATTACCATATGTTATCCCTATAAAATTATGTCAGAGGTTAAAACAGCAAAACTATGTTATTAGGAAGAAAACATGGAGGAGAAAAAGAACACTAAATCAGCTAACCTTTTTGTCAGATAAAATGACTTTCTTCAACTTTCTTCAGTTTCTTGAAAATAAATCTGATGATTGATTTTTTTCTAACTCAAACTGGAAAAATGTTTTTATTTAATTTAAAAGATTCAGTGTTACCGTATCAGTATTGCAGCTTAATACTTAGCTTAATACTATAATTTTAATGTAATGAAATGATTGACCGACTACCGTATATACTCGAGTATAAGCCGACCCAAGTATAAGCCAAGGTCCTAATTTTACCCAGGAAACCTGGGTAAAAT
>JANHJO010005223.1:48155-68680 GCA_032468235.1 Pseudoxyrhopus heterurus | reverse complement strand
TACAATGTTCATAGTCATGGAAATAAAGAAAACTCTTTGAATGAGAAGGTGTGTCCAAACTTTTGGTCTGTACTGTACATTAATTATACAAAAACAAGTTTAAAATGCTAAACCTTTTGCAGAAGATATCAGTATATTACAAAAGAATTCACTTCACTGAAAAGTATGTACAGTTAATATTTCATAGAATCGGACTTAGAAGGCAGCTCAGTGCAGGATTTGCTGAACCATTTGGAAGATTGCTACTGGGGCTCTCAGTGAAGAGAAATATAGAGTATACCTCTTCCAGAGACAGCCTATTCCACTGACAGCTCAGGAACTTCCTCCAAATATCTAACCTAAATTTACTTCCTTGTAGTATCAAACCATTAGAAATGTTTCTGTGGTAACTGCTATTTCGCTGTGTAGACTTTTCTGCAAATGAGCAGGTGCCAGTCAGACATACTATTAAATACACAGAAGCTTCCTTGGTGGAAATCGTGATCTCACCTGCCATTGGAGGCACCACATGTTATATTTAAACAAGATTGCATACATGATTGGTGTTTTTTTAATCCAACAGATCAGATGTGGTCAGTGACTTTCAGTTGATGATTTCTATGGAACTGAGCATTCACATTTTCCACCAGCAAGTTTCAACCAAATGCTGGTTTCCCATGCCTGATGGGAATTGGAAACTAATAAAATAAGGCTGGATTGTTGAGAAAAAGAAGGGAGATGTTGCTATTCTTTTTTCTTTCACAACATCCACCCCAACAGCATACATTTTGTGTGTGCCCTTTTCCAAGCTCTGGATTGCTGGAGTTGAAGTTCCCATGGCCTGTAAATTTCCAAATTTTAGTTTCCTACAACCTGCACATGCTTGTTCAGATTCTGACAAGATAAGCCAGTTTCATTTGCAGTCATAGTTACCATACATTTTTATCAATTATTCTGAGAGATGTTAGGTTAGTGTACAGAGTTATTATGCAACTAAATGAAAAATGAAAATTTTCCTATCTCACTGATTTATTTTCATCTGTTAAAATGAGAATAATAAAACCACACAAAATTTACGAATAGTTTTGACATTTGAAAAAAAAAAATCAGGAACCAATAGCACTGAACACCTTGTACTTCTGGGCACTCCAGATAGGTTGCAGTTCTGGAATATGACTGTACTGGAAGGTAAAAGGGTTCCTGGTAGCTTCATATTTGATTCTTCTCAAATCTTTGGCAGTTAATGTGCGTCTTTTTTTCTCAACACGTTTCTTGCAACCCTTTTGACTATTTGCAGCAAAACGGTTGATGGTTCTATGATCACACCCCAATATCCTAGCAATTTCAAAAGTGCTGCATCCCTCTGACAGACTTTTTACTATTTTTGATTTTTCAGAGTCAGTTAAATCTCTTTTTTGCTTGAGGGAAAGAAGTTGTCTAATAATTACGCACACCTTGATATAGGGTGATCTCCTTAGGCCACACCCTCCCTCAATACACAAATACCACCTGATCTTCTTATATCCAATAAGCATTCAGGTTTATACAGCTTGGAGGTGGAAAATATGCATAAAAATGATATGGTCAAAATATTCACTTGCCTAATAATTGTGCACACAGTGTAGCGACATGGAAAGCAGTAAGAGAAAGCTTTAAAGGAATAGTATGATACCAATTTTGTTCTCTTTTCTCTCCATTTCAGGTTCCAGAAGCCTTTCTGCACCTCCTTTTTACTTTTTTATTGAACAGTGTGGCTTATCACAGTTCTGGACTATAATTCTAATATGTGAGAATTCTAACGTCAGATCAATAAAACTGAATCTGTGATAAGCTGAATGTTGTGCTATACTCTGAGGTATTGGAGGGTTTTTTTGCTATCCGTGTAGGTCCATTTATTTGTCACTGGCTGTTCAATCATACTTAGCCTTGGGTTTATATATATTCTCAGTAGGAGAAATAGATATCGCTCCCTAGGAGCGGATGGTAGTCAAGTGGCATGCTGTTGAAATCTGACCTCAAGGCACAATGCCAAGAATGAGAAACTGAGGTGACCATTTCACGGTTTACTGATGCATCCTATTCACTACGTTTTTTGGATATATGGAATAAATGTGTGATGACCCAGGGACGGCACACAGGCAACACAGTTAGCTGACAGTTCAAACCACCTCTTTATTGCTCCAAATGTTCCCCAAAAATTCCCATGTTTCTGGCAAGTCCCAGAGCAAAGTGATCACACACACACACACACACCTCCAGCAGCCTCTGGCTACAAGTAGTCCAGCACAACGCTGTGAGCACAATGGCTACAAAACACAAAATCCAGCAGGGCAAGGGAATGAATCAATTAGTCCAGGAAGCAAAGGAACAAGGCAATTAACCCAGGAAGCAAGAAATAAGTCCAGGAAACGTCCAACATCCATAATGGCACACAACACTCCATGAATTCAGCGTTTGTTCCCGACAAAGGCCTCTCCCCGCAGCATCTCCTTAAGTCTCAGTCCCCAGGTGTGCCTTATGGAGAGGGGCAGGGCACTGTCCTCCCGAGTAGTCAGGTCAACCTGCGCTGTTCCGTTCTCTCCACTCTCCATGCTCGAGGATCAGGAGTGGGTAGTCCTTGCTCATTGCCTGAGCTCATGCTCTCATGTTCACTGCTTAGCCTCTCTTGGTCATCCTGCCCCCATTCCTACCTGCCATCCCAATCCTGAAAGGCCTTGGCCTGATTTGGCCTCCTGCTCCCCATATTCTTCCGAAGCCAACAAAGCCGCCCTCGGCTCCAGTTCTGGTTCATCTTCCTCCATAGGCTCCAACGGGGGCATGACAAAATGTGTAATATTTAGTGATGCTTATGTGCATCCCGTTTTAGGGAGATAGATATTAACAATGAGCTTGAAAACATTTAGGGGTACAAATGTGGTCTGTGTCTTCAGCTCTTTTGAAATACTTGGATCTTTCCTATACATGATCTCAGGAAAAGCTGCTGTTGCTTTAACCAATTGCATATGTAGTTGCATGAACCTACATATTCCAGAGTATTCCACTGCTCTGATGATGGTCCTGTACCTGATTAAACAAACTATTTTGACAAATGTATTTGTTCTTAAGGTGCTGCCAAATTTATTTTTGCTGCAATAAACAATAGCACTAGCACTTAGACTTATATACCACTTCACAGTGCTTTGCAGCCCTCTAAGTGGTTTAGAGAGTCAGCGTAGTGCCCCCAACAATATGGGTCCTCATTTCACCAACCTTGGAAAGATCCTTTTGGGAACAACATGGAGATGGTAGTTCACTTAATGATCTTTTTGATAGTCACATGCATTACTTCAGTTGCAAAGTCCACAAATAACATTGATTTTACCTCTATGTTATGGCTATCTTGTTACTGCTAAATAATTTCTTCTGCATCTTATTTTGAAAAGGCAGTTAACAAATAGGAAGTTTCACATTTTTAGCTCATATAAAGGAATCAGTTCATTTGTGCAGTGATTAAAAGATTGGCCTAGAAACCAGAATTCTAGGCTTTGCTTCCCTTAAGCATAAAAGCCACCTGGATGACTTTGGGACAGTCATTATCTCCCAACCCAACCTACTTCACAGGGTGGTGGTGAATATGAGAAATAATATGATACTGTCATCCAGGTCATGGTTGTCCCAAAGGTGCTTTTTCAAGAGGCAACTGGACTTGTTTTTCTTTGAAGATGTTTAGCTTCTCATCCAAGAAGCTTTTTCAGCTCTGACCAGATGGTGGGGAATGGAGGAAGGATTTATATTCCTTGCAGACAGCTGGTCATTTGCATTCTTTATTTCTTTTATAAAAACTGCAGATAGGAACATTAATCTAAAACATGATTATTTTTATCATCTCCAAATATTTCCTGTAGCATATTATGTGCAATATCTAAACCAAATTGTTTTTTCTTGATCTGCATCCTTAATTGCACCGTGTGTAACAATTCAATCTACTGAAGTGGAAGAATAAGTGATGAGCCAATCTTGGGTACAAAGTAGTATACTTGGGTATTTATTTATACAGGTACATTTCTTAAGAATTAGGCTCTAGATAAGCAAACAAAAGTAGAGGAATCCTGACCACCAGAACTCCAAAACAAGAACAAAATATAAATACAAATTGGAAAAGCAGGTGGTAGAAGAAAAAGCAACTTCACTTATTCTCCACCAAACTAAAATAATAATAAAACATAAACATAGTACTCACTAAGTATATGACTTTGAAATTGTGGACAATATACAATGATTAAAGTAGCAACTTTTAAACAAAACAATTAGTGCTTTATATTTCTTAAGGCTCACAGTGATGGCATAAAATATTTATATACAGGCTTTAAGCTTTAACAATAATAAAAGTACAAAAAGTGTATGGATTTTCCTTTTGAGAAATCATTCCTAACCCTCAGAGTAGCCAAACTTTAAAAGTTGGCTCCATGTCCACACTCGTTTTTTCTTCCTGTTCCTCCAAATGTCTAAAGAGGCACAGTTAGAATTTCAGCTCTTACCAGTAGAAAGGTGAGCTACCAACTAAGCAGGAAGCACCATCTCTTAACCTGTCTCTATCAGACAGGAACAGATACAGTTGTTAATCACTATTTCGCTTTTGAGAAGTCTGTAAATAATGCAAATGGGAAGAAATGTTCTGAGACAAGATGAGTAAAGATTGTATGGTCAAAAGGTCCAGTTTATGTGACTATGCTAATAACTGAGGCATTGATGGTTATTAATTTGCAATGATTTTTTGGCTAATTTTCACTCTCCCACACTTGATACTTTGAAGCATTTTGAGACAAAAGAGATATTATAGATGCAGTGTTACAGCATTTTAAAACAATGAAACCTGTAATATAAAGAGCAATACTTGTTATAAAAGATTATGCATACCAGAGAAAACTTTGATGTGAATTTGCCAATAAAAATATTTGATATATGTATATGTGTGCTTGTGTGTATGTATACACACACATACATACATATACACTGTACATGCATACTTATATATAAACACAGATAGCTGCTCTCCAAATCCATTGGATTGACTGGGAGAAGAAAGTGATTGGTTATTATTTTATTTCTGATGTCATTTTGTCTTTGCTGCCTCACCCTGATCAGGATAGATAACAAACAGTGGTGGGTAAGCTATTTATATCAGTACTGAGGAGTAGGCAAAGGGATAGTCAGGAAAATGTGAATGTCCTCATCAGATTGTTTTTAAATGAATAGATCTTAACTAAGGGTTTAAAGATTTCTTACTGCTTGTAATAAGGGAGTATTTTGGCACCTTGCTGCTGAGAAGAGCCATACTAGAGCTAAGATGGAATCAAAAGGAACAACAGATTCTTCCATTTCTATGAGTTACTACTTGCATTACTTTAACGAAATGGGCACCATTGCAGGACTTCTTCCCATCTGGCTGGGATAACATTGGAAGATTCCACTATGTGAGAAGCTGAAAGAGTTTAACCCTGACATGGAAAAAGTGTCAGGATTGATGCAAGCCTCTAGAATGACAGCAGTTCTTACACTGTCTTCAGAAGCATGGTCATGACAGACCAATAGGTAGGTGATAAGCAGGGTACTAAGTGGAGTAAAGATGCATCTTGATTTGCATTTCATTGCTAGAAAATAGGAAGCTGGAGGGGTGCTGGAGACTTGCTTGGCTGGCTCTTTATGGGAAATATGTTCTAGAAAGACAAAATATGCTTTGAAGTAGATCTGAATCACTACAATTGTATTCATCAATGATAAAGAAGAATTAAATTCTAGCAAAGGCTGAATGCAAATGAATAAGGATGGACAAAATCATGAATTAAAAAAAAATAGTTCCAAAAAACAAACCCTCATGGCTTTTTAAGCATTTTGTTTCATCTCACACTGGTCCCTGATAAATGCTTACATGATTAAATGGACAGCATCCCAAGAATAACCATAAAAGAAAGATTTTATCTGGCCTATGGTTTCATCATTTATTCTTATTATTCTGAGAACAAGTATGTGTATAGAGGAAAAAGACGCCAAACAAAATCATGTTAAAATGTGCAATATTTTCCTCTATTCTTTCCATTGGGTCTGTTACAATTATGTCCAAACTAAGGCACTGAGGAGAAGGAAGAGGAGGAGGAGAAAAAAAGAATGTAGAGGGAAAGAGGAAAACAGAACAGTGGGTGAAGAGAGAAGCTAATGCTATCAAGGATGGCCTGGAGAAGTACAGGCAACAGCTGTCTTCATAATAACTGAAGCTCAATTCTGCACCGAAACACCAAGCAGTGCAATCCTTCAATAAGCAGTGCTTAGCAGTGCATCCTTATGGAAGTTTGCTGAACTCAAATTCATTTCTTTCTGTTACTCATCAGTGAATGGTGAGTACAGGACTGCAGTTTAAAAAAAAATTTTTTTTGGTCAGAAAGCCTTACCTAAAGTATATATTATCTTCAATGTTTAAAACCTATAGTAATGACATCAACAAATTACAATTCCAGTTTGAGTTAATGTTAGTTATCTGAAATTAAGTGCCAAGTTAAATACTGTATGTATTAAAGATTTCCTACTTCATGCCTGTTTGCCCCTTAGATCTCTTACTGTATCTCTGTATACAAAAACTGATCATGTTAATTCTTTCTTGTGCAACAATGCCAGCTGGTGGCAAGTACTTGTAATGACAGCCATGCCAGTCGTTACGTGTCTGTTTTCTCTGAGGTGGACCTAACTAAAAAATTTCTGTCTTCTCCCTAAATCAAGTGTATCATCACTGCTCCCAAGGAATAGGAATACCCAACTCCTGTTTTTCTTTAGGAGCTATTCTTCGGCACACAACATACAGCATCCCAAAGAAAGATATCGATCATTAACAATGAATTAATTTTATATTGCATCCATAAGTACCACTTGCTTTAAAGCATCCTGAAGAACAATTAGACCAGTACATTATTTTGTGAAAACAGGTTAAAGGTAAAAGTTTCCCCTGTCCAGTTATGTCCGACTCTAGGGGACAGTGCTCATCTGTGTTTCCTACAGTAGCTGAGGGAGCCAGCATTTCCATGGTCATGTGGTCAGCATGACTGAGGCGTATGGATTGCTGTTACCTTCCCACCAAAATGGTACCTATTTATCTATTTGAATTTTCATGCTTTCAAACTGCTGGGTTAGCATACATATTAATACATTTATTAGAAGTGTTCACATAAAACTATTTTTAGCTATCATTTTTATCTGGGAAGTGTGATTTTTAGCATAGATATACAATGCAGTGTCAAATATGCAACTCTGATAATAGCCTAAAAGTATGCCTATCTGGTAATAGATAAATTAATAATGTGGCAGTTCCGCCGAGAAATGCAGGCAACACTACTGTATGTTTTCACAAACACACCAATGCTTAAAAAAATATCAATAGCCAAGGTCTACTTTGGTAATTTTAAACTACAATAATCCAATTTAAAAGCTTGCAGTGCTGGATGGCTGGACTATGCCAAAGGCAGGAACACTTCTTTTCATATATTCTTTATACAGTAATTTCATTCTGGTTGAGAGAGCTGAACCAGCAGCTTCTTACTTTCCCTATCAGATTACCTCCTTGTTCTCTATGCAACTGTTGTTGCTTCTACATAAATCTTATTTAACTATTTTAGAAAGAAATGGCCAGTGTCTGAGCCAACCTAACTCATTTGTCTTCGGATTGAGGGCAAAAGCTGATACCTTGACATTGTGCTTGCACATCTGACTTATCCCAGCACCTAATTTAAAATCTTAGCTCAGGTTGGCACTCAGCGTGGACTCAACTTTGGTTTTCTATGAGACACAAGCCAATCAATAATTGACTTGAATGTTGGCTGCTGCTGCTTTTCTCTTTTTGGTGAAAAACCCCCCACAAGTGATTTAGCAAATTAAAATCTTGTAACAGTAAATTACCTGAAATACAAAGGATATTCAAAGCCTAGAATGAAGAAAAGTATTTTGTTTTGTTACCTCATAGAGACCCCTGTGACCCCTTAGGGATTAAAAAAAAATCAGTGTAGATATTTTTAGCACCGGGTACGTTCCTTCTGGTGGCCTCCTTTTCCTGGTTTCTGGCAGAAGAGTTAATACTATAAGTTTTTCCATATTCTCTTTGGGATGAATGTATTTTTGGCAGCGACAGATAATGGGATTTAAAAGGTTTCAGTCAATGCTATTATGATACCAGCACTGTGGAGTCCAGTTGTAGAGCCCAGAGGCTATTTTCTCAAGTATATTTGAAGAAGAGAGCTATCTTGAGAAGCATCTTCATCCAGTCCTGAAAAGAAGGCACTTTGGGTGCAAATGTGGCCTGCCTGAGAGTGGCTTTTGCAGGGCGCAAGAGGTTTGTTGTCTGCCAAATACAAATTTATAGTAAGACAGATGCAGGAAGAAGTGAGAGGTAAACCCCATAGCTTTTCCACTGGTTATTGCTATTGAAAATAACCCATCAGCCCTGAATTCCAGTGTCACCAGGATTTCTGCCAAGCATAGCTTTAAAGAGAAGCATCTGACTGCCAGCTAGAAAGTTGAAAATTCCAGTGTACGACTTGCAACACATCTAGATAGAATTCCTTTTCAGACAGATCCAGTGTTTCCATTTTAGAATAGGACTTCTAACATCATTGGTAAGAAATTTGCCTTAGAAAGCTGCTTCATTGACTTTCTGGGCACGAAGGTTTGTTTCCAGTCAAGCCATATCTTTCAGTTCTGAGATGTCCAAATAGACTGAACACAAGCATGGTCAAGCCTAAAATTTTAAAATCCAGTGTATTCACAAGCCAGAGAAATTCTAGCATCCTACAGCAAATCAAGAAAACAAAATGCCTCTGTATTTCCTTGTTTTGCTTGTGGCACTATTCCTTCCCAAAGTATAACGTTCTAAGATTAACATCCCTCTGCTAGGAAGGAAACCAAAGTAACTCAGACTCAAAGGAAGGGATTATCGATTAGAAGCAACTAGTCAGGGCGCGGTGTTCTCTGAAGAGAGTATTCAGTCAAATGAGTGTTGGAGCCCATCGTTTTTCTGCTTCTGTCAAAAGGATGCAGGTGTTCCCGAGACTCATTCACAGAGCCAAAAAAACTGGAAATAGTAGTCATTAAAGAGAGAGCCCATCTGCTCCACAGGGGTACTGCAGTTAGCTTGGCCCTGTGAGGAGGGAATGGAAAAATAATAATAAAGTTCAAGGGAAATGAAGGTGTTTTTTTTTTTTTTATTGAGAGGAACTCTTATCTTCTTGAGGGAATCATGAAGGTTTGCAAATAGCCATCATTATCAGAAACAATTTACCTTCTGGGAAGCAAACCATTGAGAGTGGTTTGGATCATTAGCTCAAAACTGTTACTACTTTTGGAAGAAATGTAAATGAGTTCAAATTTAAAGTCAAAGTAACAAGGAAGCTCATACTCTGAATAGGTCCCCTTGGATCACTAAAACTCTTCTCCGGTTTTATGAAGGAAGGCTAATTTTCTGTGTGTTTTCAAGGCACAGAAGCCTTTATACTGATGTATTGTGTCAGTAAATCTGACTTCCCCAACAAGCTCCAGGCTTAAATCTGCTCCCTAAAAGTTCAAGTCTCTCCTGGGCTCTCATATAGGTAGCTGCACTAGAATAGTGTTTCTCAACCTTGCCAACTTTAAAATATGTGGGTTTCAATTCCATGAGAATTCTGGAGAATTCTGGGAGTTGTAGTCCACATATCTAATAGTTGCCAGGTTGAGAAACTCTGCACTGGTGCAAAAATAGCAATCCTAAAAGAAATTTCATAGTGTTCTTAAAGGGTCTCAAATAACCCTGCAGAGGAACATATATTTCTTTACTGAAGATTAATCCTAAAATGAAATAATCATGCCTGTGAAATCTAGACATTCTCTTTCCCATGGATACAGAATCATTTCTTATCTATACCGGACTTATCAGGAGGGAATTTAAATATGGGATACTCACACCATCCTTGTAAACATTGCTACACGTGGATATAATTCATACATTCATTTGTCTCATTTAACAGCAGTTTGCAACTCAATGCCCGGCTTAATATGATGCCAGAAGGAGATTCGTTACCAAAGGGCAACTTCATTGTCTTAAGCTGTATGTATTTTTTTTCACTCTAAGAATTAATATGCCTTACAAATGTATGCTAGAGAGAACATGGCAAGCATTGATACTCACAGGCCTAGCTAATCGGAAATGGTAAGTAAATTCCTGGAATGGCATCATGACCAAAGACCAACGGTATGTTGCTCCCTAGAAAAAAAGAACATCCAATACCTGGGATGAAAGAAAGCTATTGTTGCTGTTTTTAATGTCACCCCATTTCCCAGACTGTCAAGGTGAATTGCATCTCCTTCGCTCTCTGTTCCCACATTTTAGCAAGAAACTGATGTTAGAGAACAGGGGACAGCCATATGTACTTATGAATAAGCCAAGAATTTTATGTGCCAAACACATACCCAAAACTGAGTTTGGCTTATCTGTGGGTATATACACTAATACTTTTTTAAAGTACCTGTATAACTCATATATACTTGCATCTAAGCCCATCCATGGATAGGTTAACCCTTTTTAATCAAAATATTATGAAATATGGATAATCCATGGCTTATCCATATATAAACTAACTGAAAATTAAAACATATGAACATTTCAAGGTTCAGCTTATTTACAGATGGGTTTATATGCCCAAACTCTTATGTTTCTGTTTTGAAAGAGACAAGGGGAGAGAAGAGGGAAGCGAAAGGAGATGAGAGGAATCAGTGTTATGGCCAGTTTTTTGAAAAATGTTACTAAAGAGCGATTTTCAAGAAATAAAGGCAACATTTGTTCCAAACAAAACTAAGATCGGTCTATGTACACAACAAATTAAAAGTATGAACCTTATTTTCTATTATAGATGCAACCTAAAAAAATCTAGATGCAAATTCATTATCCAGCAGATAAAATACCTATTTTGCAAGATATCTTTTTCTAAAAAAAAAAAATCATACCTGAATATCTGTTGCATTAGACAAGCTGTCTAGGTCATTTTCAGTGTGCAGACATGGACTGTTGGATGTGAGATTACAAAGATAGCCAGATACAGCTGAGGAAGCACTGAGAGGAAAGAAAGAAGGAGAAACCAACAAAGATGAGAAGGTCATTTTCAACACAGCCTTCTTTTGGCATTTGTAATAATACAAATGCCACTATTTACAGTATATTGGCCTATGAATTCGTGTTCTTATTTCACTGGAAAGTACTCTTTCTCACTCTGCACATTCACCCACCAAAAATACACAACTCCTAATTGTATACCGTTATACGAGGCTTGGACTTGAAATGGAGGAAGGAATGCCCCATAGCACTGGGATGCATTCCCTCGTCTTCTTTCCTCCTTTGAACTATCTCTCCACAGTCTTTTCAGAGGTGCTGTTGTTTGCAGACAGGAAGAAAAGACTGAAAGTCTTTGTTGTGTTACAGCAGAAAGCAAAATATTTGTGGCTCCAAGGAATAATGGAGCTACATTTTGCAAAGTTATTTTGAACAAATCTAAATCCTGAAAGTGGTAATTGACAACTCACTTCTCTAATTTCCTCTTTGCTTTCTATGAACATTTTATAGGATACATTAGATACAATCCAATAAGCAATAGTATGAAGACTCTTTGATCCAAACTGCTCTGGTTTTCCAGGTCTAAATATACAGACGAATATCACAGTGGAAGGTACCTTGTGTAAGGTACACAAAGGAACAAAATGGTCTTTTAAGAGTACAGAAGATGCCTTGCATTGAAGTAGCAATACTGGCCCATCAGATTAGACAATATGTGGTGTTTCAGATGCTGCTGGCCTAAAACTCCCAATGGCCTATCCATTCTGTCCTGACAGTAGTTTTCTTGTACTTATTTATTCAATTCATTTGCCGCCTATCTCACCCTGGGGCTACTCTAGGCAGCTTACAATAATTAGCATCATCTGCTGCAGTGGAATATTGGAGTGGAATGAAGAAGGTTTTGCAGCAGCCCAACTGGAGATATGAGAGACCAAACCTGATTTTTTTTTTCTGGACAAAAATTTTGTGCTCTGCCGCTGAGCTACCAAACCCTTCCCTTTCGACAGACAGATTTTCTCTTGTATCATGCCTAACTTTCTATCTTCAGCATGTCAGGATATGAAATACATGGCATCCTCCCAGAGTAGCACTGCCAGACTTTAATTTTTGACTGTGGCCATTTTAGGGTTATGGGAGCAAATGGTTCTGTGATTATGAGATGAGAAGTGGCATAGAAATATAGGTAAAAGAATCATCACAAAGAAATATCTGCTTTTCTATGAAATCTCCAGTCCTACGAGGAAGGGAAAATAAGGATTCTTAAACGGGGTAACCAGATTTGATTTAAAGGTGCCTGATTGTCAAGCCTCACCAAAAGCCTGTCCCCCATCTTCCTCATGACTCAGTTCTATTTTCCTATGAATTATATTGAGAATAGTACTCTCAATTTGTGAAATGATAGCAGATATCACATCTTTATCAACTATATAATTTTGGAATTCTCCTTTCTCAATCTGGTTTCCGATTGACTGTTTTAGCTTTTGCATTTTCTTTTCTACAATATTCTTTGCCAGAATCATGCTTTCCCAAAAGTTCTTACTTACTTCATTTCCAAAGTAAGATTTGTGTTCACTGATGTAAATTTGCTGATAGGAATGCGATAAGTGATATTTCCAGTCCTGCAGGAATAAACGAACAAAGGATATACCACAGTTTTTTGCTTATCTTCATATTTTTCTGCTGCGCTTTGTATGTATTTACTTAAATAGGATTCCATCATTCATCACTGGTAATATGGCAACCAAGGTGCATGGAAAAATCCTACACTGGTATATTTAGTTATCTGCATGACACAATTTCCTTTCTAGGAATCTGAGCTTTTAAGAGTCCCCGTCTGATGTATGCAAAAACTTGCAAAAGCAATGAAATGCCTAATGGAGTATAAAATTAACTGAATTTCCAAAAATAGCAAAGCTAACCAAGTTGGTCAGAGAAAAGACAATAAAGACATTTTTGAAAGATGAAACCATATGTTGACTTTTTGTTGAAAGAAGAAAAAAATGATGATTATAGGATTTGGAGGTTAAAAAGGGATGAAGAGTTGGAGAAAACTTTAAAATGATTATTACTTGACCGGAAAAAAAGGACATAAGGTCGTAACTGTTTTTTTCTTTTTCTTTCTCTCTCTCTTATCCTCTATTTCTTATTTTCTCTCTTTGTTCTGGTTTGTTTTGTATTTTTGCTACACAGATAAATTCAGATAAAAATATATTACAAAAAGAACTCCCAGTCTAACAAAGCTCTTGGTTGCCACGCTCCCACTTACTTGCAATCGTCCCCTGTAGCACAGACTTGGGGTAAGATGACCACATTCGCCTCCAACAATGACACAGATTGGAGCACAGGAGCTGTTTCTACAGGACAGAAATGAACAAGATGGAGCAGGAGCTTACTCTGCGTAGGAAGCTCCACAAAATGCTAATCATTCTAAAGAGAGAGGTTTAGGACTGTGATCTTCTAACTAATGCAACCATATATATTTCTACCTAAACCAAGCCAAAGGGAAATCAGACAGTTTGGAATGGGGTTCATAAACCATGCCTGCTAAGGATGTATGTGTGCCATCACCTCACAAAGCTTTACGTGCAGCATAGGACACAATAGGCACAGGCAGTGTAGCCGAGGAAGATCTGGCACAGATGGAAAAATAACAGGTGTTCTCCAGTTTGGATATGATTACACATCAATAGCTTTTCCCATCCTGCAGCCTCCAGATATCTAGGATGACCATTCCCATAGTCCCAGCCATCAGAGTTTGAAATGAAACTACACTAGCAAATGTAATGGCTGGTAGTAATTTCATGTTCTGGAGGAGTGTAAAGAAGGAATGTGCAAGATATATTGAGGAGGTGCTTCGAGATAGTTAAAACATATGTGAAGTATCTGTAGCTCAAGAGCAGGAAAAAAAGGGTTTCAGAGGCCTTGGCTGGTTCATTGCAACCCAAATCTTCCCTGCTTGCCCATCAGGGGTGCTTTCAAGTCATTCCTGACTCTGGATGATTGCCTGGACTGATCCCTGCAGTTTTCTTGACAAATTTTTTTTTTTTCAGAAGAGGTTCTCCCTTGCCTGCTTTTAAAGACTGAGAGTGTGTGACTAGCCCAAGGTCACCCAGATTCTACGTGCCTAAATCAGGATTAGAACTCAAGTTTTTCTGGCTTCTAGTCTGATGCCTTAACCACTACACCAAAGTGGCTCTCTCCTACATGCTCACAGGCCAATGATTAGTCAACTGGGGAGGGCCAGACTGCAGTAGGGAGGGGGAGATGGTTTGCATGTGGGAATTAGGAGTGAGAAAATAATTGAAGATTATATGTTTCTGCTTGAAAGTGGTGGATGATGCACATACAGGTTCAGGCACACATGCAACAGACAAGGGGTGACCAGGCTGCTGCTGCTCTTGGCCACACCACTATGAGGTCTCTGAACCATGCTCTATTCCTGCATGCTGTCTTTGGGGGCAAAAAAATGTTTCCTTCTTCCAGTAAATAATGCCTGTTTTGCTTATTTATTTGATTTATGTCTTCTCCTCTCATCTCTGGACCATATACCAGGCTAAAAACAACACCTTAATTACTCAAGTCCAACGCTCAAAATCATAAATAATAATGCAAACTTTTAAGAAAGCAGCAGTAACTGGCAGATCTTGACAATCTCCTCGTCCAAATGCCTGGGGAACAGCCAGGTCTTTAATGCCTTATGAAAGGCTAAAAGGGCTGAGACCATCTGAAATTCTGGAGGGATGACATTCCATAAGGCAGCCACAGAAAAACCCAATTCCTTGGTCCAACAAGAAGACATTGTTTAACATGTTACCCTGCTAGATCTGGTGGGATGAGCAGAGATGGTGGAAATTATCTCTATTCCCAAGTAATCAGAGAAAATAGGAAAGATGTCTACCATTAGGCTTGGTGCTTGTGATGCTAGGATCCTTAGCATCTGGTTGGCTGATGCTCCGTCGCTGCCGTGATGTCTGACCAGAAGGAACGCTGTTGTATGTGAGGGGGAGGTTGGCAATATATTTGGACTTGCCCTGGATGTTGGTGAAGAGGGAGGAGGGGCTGGCATTGGGACCCCCAAAGCCCCGTGATCGATCAGCAGTCTTTGGCCACTTTGTATGGGAAGCTGTCTTGCCAGTGATCCCCCTCGATTTGGCTTTGATGTTTGTCACTGGTAGGAGTGACACGAAGCTTTGGTCTATGAAGGCAGAGCAACAAAATAAAAATTAATAAAGCTAATTTGAGAAGGGACCAGCAATGGACAGACATCTAAGAGCCGGAGGTGTGACAACTAAGGCAGCATAATTCTCAGAGATGCTAAACCTGTGACTAGCTTCTAACATTGTAGACTCAGTTAGACAAACTTTAATTTTTAATATAGATGAAAATTCCCTTAGGAGAGTTTCCGTGCATTCTAACATTTCAGTCACATGTACTGTACATTCTCAGTGAAAATACTACAGGAGTTTCTTAAGACAGATATAATTCCATATAAAAACATTTTTGTAGAAAATGCATCTATAAGAACTGATTTGCACTAGGCAACTGATAGAAAAGCCAGAATTATTGATTAAATCTCTACACACATTGAATTTATCCCTTTCCCTAGGAAAACCAAAATCATACAAACTATTCTCTAATATTTAAATATTCTTTGACCATTGTATTCTGGAACTTCAAAAAAAATGCAACAATTAGGTATAAGTAGGGAAGTAATTTCCTAACAGAACGATCTTGAAACAAAACAATTAAAACCCCCAAGAGTAATGTTTTGAAACTGATTCAGTTTTATGTAAATAATGATTCTAATATGGCTTCATCACCCAGATCTTCTTTGCTGCCTTCTATTAGGTGAGAAGAGAAAAAAATATTCACAGAAAAACATTAATTTACGTGATGAAAAAAGCTCTTGGCATTGAATGTTGCTCAAAACTATTGACAGCCTTGCTCTAATTTCTTTTTTACTATATGAAATTAAGGCAGCTGATCTTTTTTTTTTTTAACAGCAACAATGCTTGTTTAAAGAATTGATTCTGTGAATGTAGATTGTTTACTTCTGGACTATCAGGAGTACAAATACCTTCTAATAACCAAATATATCAAAAAACTAGTAGAAAAATTACTATTATACAACTACATCCTCGTTATTAGGCATGTACATTTAACTACTGTAGAAAGTTTGTGGAAGTAGCTATGGCATGATATAGCAAATAAGTATCTATTCGGAAGTTAAATGATCCATTTAATATAACAGTATAGCAGAGAACTACCTACAACATTTGGGGAAATAGTGTAACTAAATGGTGCAGAACAACATTCACACAGAAAATGAACTAAACCAATAAAACATTTGGTAATCTAGATTCTCTTCTCTGGCCCCCAAAACCTGGTTCTACTTCTGCAGATTCAGGACATAATAAATGAATATGAATTACTGCTGCAGCTACAGCACCACTTGGGGGAGAGGAATGCTCAGGTGCTCTGCCTTTAATGGTTTTGACCAAGAGATGGAACAGTATCTCCATGCATAGGTTCAGATCTGAAATTTCAACAATTGCATATGTAATTGTTTTGAAATGTCCTATTATCCTTGGAGGATGTAGTTAATCTCTCCTCTAATCACAATTTGTTCAGAGTGATTCCACGAAGCAATTGTTTGCTTTATGAAATGACCAATACTGTGGCCAAATTCTGCAATGGCAGTTAGAAATCTCTGGTTCTGAGCACAACAGAGCCATGCTTAGCTTGTGCTGTAAGTGGATTTTTAGCTTAGGTATTTTCCATTTTACTGTTCTTTCCCAGTTTTTAGATTATAACTAAATTCTTACATAAACAAATAGGACCAAATAGTTTTACCTATCCGGTTGGTGGCGACTGTAGTGGTCCCAGAAGGTCCAGGAGTAGATATGTTGCTGGGATCAGAAGAGCAACAGGTAGAAAAACAAGGTGGGTTGAAACAGACTACTATGTTATAGGCAGGCAAGGCAGGGGACAAGTCAGGTACATGGGTTGTGGCTATAGGAAAAGAACAACAGAATCAAGATCAGTTGGGTCAAATCCAAAACCAGCATCAATTAGCTTCCTACATAATTCATAATTTGTAGGAAGTAAGAATACGTAATTCACAAAATTATCTTTTAATTTAACTTTTCTCTCAATCTGGATGAATTCCCTCTTGCAGTCATATGGATTGACTTTGTCCACACCAGAAAACCAATTTTTTGGTGAACAGCAGAGCCCCTTTTTAAAGAGAGCTTTATGTTAGTACATCTTTAGTGCATCAGTACTGTTTTCTTGTCTGCATCCTAAGGGAAATTGATCGCATCTTCCATATTTGGATTTCTCTATTGTTTGTGTTCACCAATAGTGTTGAACAATACTGAGACAATTTATTTCTACTAACCTGTGTTGTATTTCAAATTGCAGTAAAACTAGTCCTTTTTTTTTTCTGAAACACTGTACTTTGTGAGCAGTCTTTTTTAGTGACCATTGACATTACAATGGTGCTAAAAAGTAACTTTAAAACCAGTCCTTGCATTATGGCTATCTCATTTCAAGGTCAGCAGAAAACAAAACAAATTGTATTCAAAAAAAATTTCAGGCATTCAGAATGGAAATAATGGTTTGAAATTGCTTATAGTTGACTAAACTGCACCCGGGGATGGAAACAACTGGTACCTACCATTCTCTGAAGGGGAAGCATTGTCAGGGGTATTTGATGATGCAGTAGTGGAAAATGTCATCTGATTTTTATCTATGTTCTCACTGGACCTAAAATGCAAGAAAAATGAAGGCATGAAGTTTTGACATAAAACAGAAACAGATGTATAACAAAGGAAAGAGATGCAATAAGATAGAGGCTGCGCATGAGGTCACGTTTGAAATCTGAAGAAGACTTAAACCATTGCAAAAATAAAAAGGGGGCAGAAAACAGGATGGAAAGTAGAACTTTTGTTCTGAATGAACAGATTTCAACATATGAGCATGGTTTGACAAAGTAACAAAGGGCGAATGGGCTAACATTGCTTTAAATCAGTTCTAAACCCACCCCTTTCCACTGGAAAACAAAAAATTCTGATAACAGAAAACTCTTAGGATGAGTTTGCAAGCATTAATTAAGAATTTGATAAATGGTCCTGGTTCCAACCAAAGCACAATCCTCCCTGCTCTGCTAGCTGTTCATGTTTTCTACCTGATGACACCCATTTACATTATTCAGCATACAGTCACATAAGCCTATAACTGCACATCACATTTTGCAAGCATAGAAACAGCCCAAGGAATCTGAGAGCTGTTTACTTTCCTAGTACAGTCCTAGATCCTTTACATTCCATTAAATGTTGCCTTGTTAGCTGCATCAATGGAGGATGATATCAGCCTATGAATTTGGGGTGAGAACTTTACAGCATCCTGTTTTCAGTCTGACTGCAACCCAAATCTATTTAGTGAAATACAATTCGCTAAAAATGAGGATGATTTCTTGCAGTTAAGAACTGCACTTTCAATCTTCCTATTTTTCCTGTTATGAAAAATGTCATGAATGTTTTGCACATTCAAACTAATTGTGACTTTAACACATTATTTAAGCTTGGTTTCAGTATACCAATTTAAGCCTTACAAAAACTCTTTTTCCCTGTTCGCCTTTGTTGAGGAGAAGCAACACTAAAATGCAGACAGATATAAAAAGAAGGGAGAATACATAAAAACACAAGGTGGCAGATTTGAAAGCATAGGACAAATGTATTGCAGCATATTGAAAAAGTAGGACCATACCATGGACAGAGAGCAACTGGGACGCCAGGACCTCTGTGCTGAAAAAGAGCCAGAAGGCAAGAAGTAGGCACAGCAAAAGAGCTATAAGGCACCGAAAACAGAAGAGGAAAGGAAGAACGGAACAACCAAGCAAGGGAAATTGTAACAAAGAGCAATTGATGGGAAGAGTAGACAGAGAAGGATTTGGGGAGAAAAATAAATGGGAGCAAAAAAGAAACAAGCAAAGGGGAGGGAAAGAGAAAAGTCAATTTAGTAATTAACATTCCACTGTGAATTATCCAAAATGTATCATTTCAAACTGGTATACAGCTAGGACATATGGACACTTGCATAAAACAGCACAGGTTCTAGAAACTGATTAGGACCCAGACTGTTGGGGGCAATAGGCTGACTCTGTGAACCACTTAGAGAGGGCTGTAAAGCACTGTGAAGCGGTATATAAGTCTAAGTGCTATTGCTATTAATGACTATTTAGAAAAGATCCTAAATATGATGTGCAACAGTGTACCTGTACACATGTCATAGTGTTTATATCCATTTGTTATAGAATTTATAAATTGCAATAAATTCTAAGAAGTGGTCATGAAAAGATATATCCTAAACATATACCCAGTCTTAGTTGAAAGTCATAGCTTGGCAGGGTAAGGTAGCATCTGGGATGCTGGCACTCAGCTGCTGATGCCTACCCTCAATACCCTTTACTGTCTTATTCTTTTGTCATCCCAAAATGGTAAGGCTGGCCCCAAACATCTGCATCAAAAATTCCTTAAGAAATTTCCCTCAGCTCAAATGGGAGTCCAATTACTTTTCAAAGCATATGACCAGGAAGAGGGAACATACCCTTCAATATCCACAAGGTCTTCCTCACTGCGGTAGCTTAGCACATAGAGTGTAGACATGGACACCACACTATGAAAGAGAAAACATCAAATAAAGCTTCTAAAAATAGGGTTTCTGTGTTTCAGGTAGAATAGGAGCTCTACCCTAACAGGGCATATTTGTTTGTTACTTATATTCATGAATGTAAGTAACTTTGATTGAAAAAGAGTTCTACTTCACAAGTTTATTCCTATTCTGTCCTATCTCTTTTCCAGTATCCATAAAGCATCAACTGAGTATAACTGCCATTACTATAGTGTAGCTCTTAAAATAGTTTTAACATTGCCAGGACAAAGAACACAAAGAAAAGTCTCAAATTTCCCCAAGAAAAACTGGAAAACTATATCCAAATCCAGGATAGTCCCATCTGCTTTCCAATTTTTCTCAGCTTAACTCATTGCTAAAATGTAACAGAATAACAGAGTTGGAAGGAACCTTGGTGTCTTCTAGTCCAACCCCCTACTCAGGCAGGTGCCCCTGTATCATTTCAGACAAAAAGTACCCAATCTCTTCTTAAAAGCCTCCAGTGTTGAAGCACCTACAACTTCTGGAGGCAAATTGTTCCACTAATTGATTGTTCTAACTGCCAGGAAATTTCTCCTTAGTTCAAGTTGCTTCTCTCCTTGATTAGTTTCCATCCATTGCTTCTTGTTCTGTCTTCAGGTACTTTGGAGTATAGGTTGACACCCTCTTCTCTGTGGCAGTCCCTTAGATAGGGTTGGGTTGCTACCGGTTCGGACCGGTTCGCCCGAACAGGTTGTTGAGGTCGGTTTTTTGGGGATTTTTTTTCTTTTTTTTTCTT
>JANHJO010005223.1:25930-41706 GCA_032468235.1 Pseudoxyrhopus heterurus | reverse complement strand
ATACATACATACATACATACATTTAGGTAGGTATCTAAACTATTAGTCTAAGCTAGAACTAAAACTCTAAGCTTAGACTAAATACCTAAGCTCCCAAATCCACATGTACTTATCTAGTGTTCAGGAATTAATATAAAGTATTTTTAAGTAAAAAACGAACAACAAACTGGGAATTTGGAGGTGAAGCCAGGCCAAGTTACAACCTAAGATTCATAGCAATCTAGGAACTCTTCCTTCCATATAGAACACAAAGTATTAAAATCAAAAGTTTGCAATTGCATTTTACAAAGACAAGTTGATATATAGTTAAGGGTGTAGCAAGTCCCATGTACAATAATGGAACTCTAATTAGAACAATAGTTACATATCCTGACATGAGGGAAGGCGTAGGAAAAACAACGAAACACACCATGAGACAGAACACAGAAAGTACCAAACAAAACAATTGCCTTTGTATGTTTGCCTCCTGAGTTGAGACTAGAACATCTGCTTATTCCAAGTGTTAGGCAAAGGTTGGCCTATTTCTATAGTGTTCTTTTTTTGGCTTGCAATGAGGAGTACTTGCTCAGTGCTCATGAAAGTTTCAGTCCAGAAATCTAAAGTGAAAGTGTGGATTTTCAAAGCAGATGCCCTACTGAATATAATTTGTGGAGTGAACGCTTACCTCTTGGATATCATCTTTTACTCGGATGTCTGATGGATGCATAAGAGATCCCATAACTTTTACATTGCCATGGACAACCAAGGCTTCATCAGGTCGGTCTGTGTTGATGCCAACTCGGCCATGGTGAAAGACAGTGTCAGGGAGCTGAGAGCGTTGCCAAAGTACATCACTGTCACTCTCAAATTGACCTGGGTTAGAAGCCTACAAAAAACACACCCAGAGAAGAGTTGGGAATTAACTGTCAACAATTGCAAATGATTGAGAAAAACAGAAGAAAAGTCCAGTGGTTTTACAGCAGGGCACAATATAGGATCAAACAAAGCTCTTCTCTTGAAGAAATGGAAAAATATCCATTTGCACCAATAGCCCATTCGTTGATAGGGAAGTTAAACAAGAAAGAAATGGGAGTCAGCAGCCTTCCACAAGAGGCTTATTGGCCCAAAGCTTTTGCAAGTGTATTACATGATATACTTTATGGACAATTGTGATAGAAGGCAGCTACACTTTATGTGCACTCATGTGTTAAGGTGAAAGATAGGTTATACAATGTCATATAGAGTATTGTGGGAATTTCTCAATTTGCAGCACTTATGATTATCAGCATGGATAAGAACACATAATTCTTTGCCCATGTTAAGAGACAGAGATATAGTCCCAGTCAAAACCTACTTTATAATGTAGTTGTTCCTTTAGCCTAACAGTAGACTGCTTATAACTAGGGAGGGCTGTGTGATTTCGTTTGCCAACTCAGCACAAGGAGCTTGAGTCAGTGTGTGTTTACAGAATCAGCAAGATAAACCTTCTTTCTTAGCTCATAACAGAAAGGTTATATTGCAAATAGGCTTTTCTTGCACTCAGTGGGAACAAAGTGTTCCATAAAGTAAAAAAGCATCCCCAGTTCAAAATAAATTCTTGCAGGATTGTGAAGGGAGAGCCTATAAGAGATTTAGGTGTCCCAGAATGATGAACTCCTCTAAGCAATTCGGAGAGACGGGAGAAAAAGGAAGAATCCATGTTTAAAACCAAAGGTTGTCCAGCACTTAAACCTGCTTTGCCCTGGAGAGATCTGGAAGCTCCAAGCCATGCTCCCAGGAGTGTGGCAGCAGACTGTGGCTTTTCAATGGCAGGAAAAGTTCTGCATATAGCAGAAGACAGGAACATTTAACAAGACAAGAACAGTAATAGCAGGTTACACAGGAACATTTTCTTTCTCATTTCTTTTGCTGACCTGTGCTATTTCCTTTATATACGTGCTTCAGATACAGATATTATTCCCTCACCAAATGCTCATTTGCATTTTTGTCACTAACTCATCTAACCAAATATGTACATTTCCATCAAAAAATAGATTCCAAAGTTGGTCCTTAAATTCACACTATTGCCAACCCAACTTTCTTGCCTCATGTGCTCCCTTCAAAATTCATGACATTATTGTCATCCATATTAACTGAGAGAGAGTAATTGAAGTATTTGTCAGTTTATTAAAAAGAACAATAGGATAAGCAAAGCAGCAGAAAATAAATATTCTATCCAGATGATTCTAATATTAGTTTTATTCTACATATCCCTGCCAATTAGACTTCTAGGGTACATGGCTTAAATGCTGTGTTTTCATGCAGAGTTGAACATCAAATAGGGATGTTTCAGTGGGATTTCAAATAGTAAAGATGTCAGTCCCAAAGGTGCTTTTTTCAGGAGGCAATTGGACTTACTTGTTATTTTTAATCATTATTTTTTTAAGACGTTTCACTTATCCAAGAAGCTGAAAAAGCTTCTTGGATGAGAAGAGAAAACATCTTCAAAGAAAAAACAAGAAAGAAAGTCCAGTTGCCTCCTGAAAACGCACCTTTGGGACAACCATGACCTGAATGACTGAGAATCTGTACAGACTTTTAAAGATGTCAGTGTTTCAAAAGAGATTTCAACTTTTTCATTGTAGGCAAAATATTTTGTCCTACATATATTGACTTAGTATGCAACAGTTGCTGAATAATCTATTGCTATTATAAACTGAGTTATTAATGATTTTATTCGTATGACACATTTCTATATAATTATTGACCAAAATAAAAACCTATAGTGTTTTAAACAACTGGACCAATAACAAAAACAACTTTAAGATAAACTATACAAATTAAAAGCAATACAACAATTGAAATAAAATGGAACAAAGCTTAAAATGCTTTAATATAATTTACAAAGGGCGTGTGTTTACTTTATCAGGGAAAAACTGGGAGAGCACTGTTTCAATCTTCCACATTTTATGAGTTTTGGATCTCCAATAGAAAAAGAAGCTTCTTCATTCCTTATACTCTTACAATCCAAATGTCCTATTATGGTACTTTAATAAGATCTGTCTCGCAGGATGTCTACATTTCCAAGGATATTTTTTCCAGAAGGTATCTGTGCCACAAAGCCACCTGGTGGCCTTTGGCAAGCTCTATTTTTTCATTCTTCTGGGCAGAAGTAATTTGCTTCAGAGGGCATCTGCTTCAAAGTATCATACATAAAGACTCAGAATGGTGCTTGAATGGCTCAGCTCTGAAGGGGAGGAATGGCGGCTACAGATGGATCTGGGAATGGGCACCATTTAGACTTTACTTCAGGCAGATACTTATCTTTGCTGTCAATGTTAACATATATAATTGATCACATCTCTCTTGCATATATTAGCATCTGCTGTCTATCCTACGGTGTTTAGATTCTACTCTCTCTTAAGCAAGGTGGTGCCTTTATTTAAAAATCAACAAGGAACCCATCTCTTGAATCCTATCTTTAATATCAAGATTTTATGTACTATAAACATGAGAATAGTGTATTTCCATATGGACTAGATCTAAGTATAGGATAAAGTTCAGCTAGTTCTATATTAACATTATACAAATTTTGAAATCTTCAATTTTAGTTCCTTTTAATTATTACATACATTTTTATGATTTTATTGTTACACTGTTGTTGCTTTTTGCTTATATTTTGCTTGCCATGCATTAAAAAAATCAAGCTAAAAAAACCCTAACATGGAACTGTAAATTAGTGATATTACCTAACTATTATTATCATACACACAATTACTAAAAATACACCATGCAGCAAATGCATCTCTTTCCAGGTAAGTGATGTGGTACAATATTGCTTCTGATGCAATTGTGTATACATTGCACAATCTTACTGGTATGGAAATATATGCAATTCACAGGTGCTTCTAATGTATAAGCAAACCACATATTTGTGCTAATGCAGACAGATCCTTACCCTAATTCATCAAATTGGATGCAGCTAAGCATCCTGGATATAATTCTGTTTTCATCTGCTTTACCCACTAATCTACAACAAAGGTCCCCCACCCCCACCACCCCGGAGACTGCATAAGTCAGCATGTTACTTACTTGTCTGCAGACTCCGGGGTCCCCGTCTGCCCTCTGTTTGTGTTTTACCCCCGAACCGGCCCTTTGCTAGAGGAAATGGACACAGCACTTAAAAAGGCAGCAGGGCGGAGACAGCCAACTCAAAGTCACAGCTTAGTGTCCTCCTTATTTGCTTACTAACTTTGGCAGTGAAAGAGCCACAGCTGACTTCTTCACTTGCCTTTTCCCAAGGTTATTCCATCTAAAGCAAAGAAACATTCCACTTGTTTATTCAGATTGCTAAACAGATTGCTAAGAAATTTGATTAGTTGACCCTATTTGGGGGCATCACTTTCACAAATATTCCAAAGCCAAAAGGGCAGAAATATCCCCACTTGAATAAAGTATGCCCCTAGGTGAAATCAGTCATAATACTTCCACGAGTTTCCCTCATCTGTACTTAACATTTACTTTTTGAGAACTTTAAGGCATATGTCTGCAAAAGTGCAATCTCTGGGGCAGGTTTAACTTCAACAAAACTGATGAACATCTGATCCATAAGACTTGCCTTGTGGTTTGTGTTACAGAACAGGAAAATTTGATAACTGGTGGTATTGGTTATCACTAATATAATTACATGATTAACATGGACATCACTTGTAAAATCTATTATCCAATATTCCTAGTCACCCTCCAAGAATAAACCTGCTTTCCTTGCATGTAATATTTACTTTGAACCTATAAGCCTTGAAAGCATTGGAATTCCTTTAGTATAAGTATTTGCCAAAGGCCTTCTTTTTGTGTAGAAGAGAGAGTCAGAGTTCAGAAAGCTAAACGGATTAGGGTAGAGGGTATTGTGAATGAGAAAAGCAAAGCAAAGGACACTGTGGAACAAGGGGCAGGCAGGCTGATATTGGGATTAAGAACATGAAGGAACTCCTATCAAGTAAAGTATAAAGCTCTAAATGTTCACAGTCATGGAAGGATATGTTGCAAGGGAAGGGAATAGACTTACTCTAACAATGATGCGCTCTGAGATATGAGCAGCCAGAGTGTAGTTCTGGTTCTGAGAGTGAGCTTGCAAAGCCACAACCAACATGAAGTATCTGAAACAAGACAGGACCAGATAAGCATAGGCTTTCCCCAATTCCCAGATGGAAACATAGTACATGTGAAATGAGGTTTTCTAAAAACATAGTGATTGCTTTATCAAAATATTCCATTCTTTAATACAAGATAATTTTCAAATTTATTCCATTCCTTAATAAAATAAAGAAAACATTGTCAGACATTTGAAAAATTCTAACTAGAACTAAATTGCATTCACAACATACTGAGAACCAATTAATTCAGTGTATGATAATGGCTCTGAAAACCAGCCAGGTATGGTGGCAGACTATCAAAATACATTTAAAATATAACTGCAAAACTGCAGCAGTGCATTTAAAATTATCCATATTAGACAGCTTTGCAAAGCTCATCATTCTGTGTCCTTTTTCCTGAATAGACATCAGAGATAAACCTAGCCCAGCACAAGTGAAAACCACTCTTTTTCAGAAATGAAAAAGCACAACATCAATCAGTCATATCAAAATATTAGAGCATTCAAAGTTGATTTTTTTCTAAGTCTATCTGCTTATCAAGATATTATTTTATGTTACAATTTTATAAATACAAAAGTAAATCTGAAGTATTACATTCCAATCACACATTTCACAATTCAGTTTTGTTCCTTTGTCTTAAAAGAGAGAACAATCTGAGATCTGTGGCTGAGAAACAAGAGGGCAATACAGATATTCTGCTTTGTGTAGCACTGACAGTGAAAAAAAAGCTCCCTGTATGGATCTGGCTAGTCCTTTCTCACAGAAAAGTGTAGTGTTATTTCAAGTGAACAGCTATAAACAGTTTGGGGAATTCTAGCAGTGTGAATAGCATGTATTTTCTAAAGCAACATCGAAATAGTTGCTTTGTCATGTTCCTCTCCTATCTTATCCCACAGCTGGCAGGAAATTATGCCACTCTGAATCTTGAACCCCCTAAAATATAATGTCTTTACCACACACTTGGAACGAATCTGTGTTGCATTTCTGCCTAACAGCTTTGGTGCAAAACAGTCTAATGATTGATGGTGCCCTTAGCTGAAATTTCAGCCTTCTCCATTTGGTACTCACAAAGCTCTGCTTTCTCTATGCACTATCATTTTTTTTCTTTCCCAATGCATTAACAATTTAACATTTTTACTATTATTATTTCTTGAAACTTTGGATCAACAGATGGCCTATTCAATTTACGGACCCTTAGGTGGCAGCAAAAAGTTGGGCACATATTGTACATTACTTTGTTATCTCTTGGCTGCCATTCAATGCTAGCCTGGATTTCTGCCACTGAGATGCAGTCATGGAATAAGTCCCACTGAAGAACCCGACTCTGAGAAAGGCTTAGCTATGGGAAATAAGTGTGGATCTATAAACTATAAATTTCTAAATTTCAGGGTAAAGAATATAAAGAGAGGAAGGAGGTAGCCAGAGCTTCCCTGGAAGCAGCAGCATGGGAAAGCCATTCCCTGCAAAGAGGCTACTGTACAGAATTGCAAGAGACAAGCCCTTTCAATTACACTTTCAGTTACAGGCACAGGCTGGTCAATTTCAGGGCTTTGGACTAAATGATCAACCAACCAATTTAAAAAAGAAAAGCGGCTGCAGAAGACAGAGTTCTGATCTTGCAAACACAAGAGGACTAAAAAGAAAGAGTAAGTCAGGGCCAGACTGAAGTGATGGTCCCAAAGGAAACCAGCAGAATCAACTGGAACCACAAGGTTGTTGGCAAAAGTGTGTCAAATTGGGCTGCCTCCTCAATAAACTTCACCATTTCCTACTTTGCCTACACAGCTTTTTGAGATGGTACCTTAGGAAAACACTTCCAGAATGTAGCACCCTAGGCTATCTTCAGGTGATTCAGTTGCAAGAAGATACTGAGATACAGGTGGAGATATGTAGATAGGCACTTGGGGAATCAATAGTGAGCTATCCTTATTTATGGCCATTTACATAGCACAAAAAAGTTTGTGAAGCAGGTTGGGCACAAGAGAATGACTGAGTGACTAAAGAATCGTTCAGTGTGATTCTTTAGCTGAAAGTAGATCTTGAATTTAGATGTCCCTTGATGGAATCCTTAACCACCAAAGTTATTTTAAATTCCATATTAGTTTCTATTATACACATTTGATTACTGCCCTGAGAGCCTTTATGTTCAAAAATAGCAATGGAAATCTTAAATAAAAGTCACCAAGTGGAAGCTTACCTTTGATCAGGATTAGGCTTCCCCTTCTTCCTCATGTTATTGGCCGTGGTCTCACTGAAGTGCAGCCGCCCCACTGTGACCTTTGTGACTTGCTCTGGTGGCAAATTGACCCTGAAAAGGAGAGAACATTAGAATAATGGAGGATCTGCATCTGTCAATTAGCCAGTTGGAGCAGGACAAGGGCATTTTATAAAAACCATGGATCAAGAGGTAGAGGGAACCAGCATTTAAAAAGAAAGTAGAAGGAAGAGTAGAGGACTAAACATAGAAGTAAATCCACAGCTTGACCCCAGTGCCTGACTTCTCCCTGAAGCCCTGAGTAGTACTCACATGACAGGATTAAAAGGTCTCTTGCTGCGATCGGACTGCGACTGTTCTATGTTGATTGACTGGTTTAATGCTTCCAACTGGAAAAAAAGAGATCCAAATCCATTTTAAAGACAGTTATGAGTACATTTGTTTTCCTTTATGCTCTATTCTTAAGTGTATTCATTCTTAAAGGGGCACTTTCATTTTAAAGCACTGCAGTGAAATAATTATATGTACTTGAGACTGGCCATTATCCTTCTTATGGGAGAGGAAGGATATAAGGAACATACGAACACAGACACACATATATATACTTCCTAGATGTAAATTATAGATCTTTTGTTGTGTAGAGCTGCCCAGAGTTACCCAGTGGTAAGATGGCAGCCAATAAATGTAATAAATAAATAAATAGTTTAGATCATAACTCCTACAACAAGTATAATCACAGGGAAATTACTAAAGAATGTGTTGTCTAAGTCGGACCATCGGTCACTATTTATAAGCATATAGTTAGCAAACTACAATCGAAAAATAGTTCAGTAAGGACTGCACTAATGTTAATGCTCTAAATTCTAATAATTAACTTCACAGAAGTGGGAGCAAAATATAATATAAATACAATAGCTTAATGTAATTCTTTATTGTATATTAGAAACGCGATTTGATAAAGGACATCCCTACAAAAGATCTGGATACAAAAATATATTCCATGGTCCCCTTTGAATGTCTATAAATTGATATATAGATGGTGTCTAATACTTCACAGAATTTTATATTTTAAGTACAACAAAAATGCTAGAGCTGTAATTCTTATATACTTTCTATTTGATTTTTAAAGTTGTATTCTAAATTCATAAAGACTATGTCTGTATAGTAATGGAAATTTTTAAAAAAGGTAACAGCTGTTAACTAAGAAAATATCTGATTTTTAAAAGTTGCAAAGATTCTGATAATCTGATTACCTGTTTACTAAAGTCACACACCCCTTGGTTTTGTAAGGGCTACTCAAAAGAGAGAAGTGGTTGGGTCCATGATGTTTTCATTCGTTCGTTCGTTCATTCATTCATTCATTCATTCATTCATTCATTCATTCATTCAATTTGTATAGCCACCCATCTCATATTTGTAACTATGGACAACCAAGCAGAACTATTAATAAATAATACAAATATTAATAAAAACAATAACCTCTTTAAAACTTAATTAAAACTCAATTAAAACAAAAATTTGAAACCAGAAAACATAATAAGCAGGCAAGACAAACACAAGCAAGCCTATAAGTTTAATGAATAAATAAAATAAAATGCAAAGACATGTATCAATCAATACAGCCATCCAACAGGCTCCAAAGCCATATTAATATTGCCACATATAAATATGTAGTTTTGTATCATTTTCCTCAGTAAATAAATTTGTTTAATTGGGTCGTTCTTATTAATTTTTAGGTTTTAAAGGGTTCACAATCTTTTAAGCACCAATGTATACACTGGATATCTTTTCTGTGGTAATTTTAATGAGAATTTATTTTATGAATATGTATTAAATTTAATTAAAAGCAAATGCTTTGTCAACCACTTTGACCTAGAACTTAGCTAGTCAAATATGCCACAGAAACAAACTCAGATATGCATTTGTAATTCCATATTTTGGATTGTTCTTCCCATTTTTACTTAAAATTCCATGAAACTGTAAACAAGCCCCTAAAAAAAATCTGTATACCACCCCCTAAAAAATCTTATTTTTAATAGAGAGACACATTTACACATTTCCTAAAGTTTTCCCATCAGGCTGCCACCTATCCTTTAAAATGATGCAGTTCGCTATTCTTAGACTTGCCTTCACTCCATGCAGTTTCAGATAGAAGCATTCAAGTGGCTTCAGACCCTCAGGAGTCTTGACATATTTGGGGTCTCCAATCATACCAATGTACACAGTGACCTGGAAGTGGTTCTTTTTCTGGCACACGAAAGCATCGTCTCCTACAGAGAAATTGAAGCCTTTATCTGCATCCACTCGGTATGTGGGCATAGGTCTGTAAGCAAGGGAAAAGTAGACAAGAGAACATGTGTTGGACAAAAGAACGAATAGAATAGAATAGAATTATTTATTGGCCAAGTGTGAATGGACACACAAGGAATTTGTCTTTTGTGCATAAGCTCTCAGTGTACATAAAGAAAAAATAAAATACATTTATCAAGAATCATAAGATACAACACTTAGTGATAGTCATAGGTTACTAATAAGCAATCAAATAATACTATATATCCAAAATTTGTTTGTGGGCAGTCTTGTTTCCACAATCACATATGGTTGAAACTTTAAAAAAAGGTGCTACTTTAAAAAAAAAATCCCCAAAGTCCTGATCAAAAGTCAAAGTTGTAATGAAAGAAAATTGGCTGCACCCAAGTCAAACAACTTCTTCAATCCTGCTGGAGGTGAACATGTGAGAAAGCATCAGAAAGATGCAGAAAGAAAGGTTTGAACCAGAGGCTTCATCAGAAAAGAAAACAAGAAGGAAAATGGAAAACAGGGAAAAACAGTGGGTGCTGAGTCAGAGAAATGGGCAGGACAGAAGGAAAAGCAGAAGATCCCAGAACAAGAGCAGAGTTCTGTGTGGGAGCTTAACAGCTTCTCAGTATTTTGCTTTCGTTCCCAAAAGTCTGAAGTCCTGTAAAAGATTGAGGATCCTCCTCAGACATGCCGATGGCAACTGGATAAACTCTATGCACCGTCAGCACCTGTAGGGTGAGTGAACCTGGCAGAGTCTGTAAAGAGCCAATTAGGTCTTCCTCATAGTAACAGAGGGACCCCAAGCTGCTAGAGATGTGCCCTGAACAAAAAGCAGATGGTGGTCACAGAACAAGCTCCTTAGTCAGAAAGTATGAGAGGAATTTCCTTTCCCCTCTCCCCCTTCTTCACATTTCTGGTGATTCATTTTGCTATTCCTTCCTTCCTACATATCTTGGCATTCTACTCTATTGAGAAATCAAAATTTTCCTGTCTATCACCTAAAAGCAGACATAGACTTCCTCCTTAATCTTAAGCCACTGTGCATTGTCTTTGGGTCCAACTATGACTTCTGTAAAAAATATTTAATTCATCAATAAAACTTGAGAGAAACAGTTACATAAGGGGAAATCAAAGCAAGCATGAGTACTCCTTCAAACAAATTCTATACACAGTTCACTTGAGCTGATTACTCCTCAATGCATCTCTAAAACCAGAAAAGAAAGGCACTTTTGGTTGTCCAGGAGAGTTAGGAAAGCTTCTGCCCAGAGGAATATGAACTATTTAATGTCCAAACCTCTATAGGTATTAAGATTTTTGAACTACAGCACTAAGGGAATTCAATGTGTCATCAGGACAGTTCCAAGCATAGATAAATAGTTACTGAAATAGGCCTATTCAGTCATACACAAATGGAGGCATATTCCACAGAAGCAGGCTTGGTAAGTCTTTTTCTTTGTCATCATGCAAATGACATCAGCTGGCCTACGACCCAACCTTCACATCTTAAGTGCGGATGTCTGCAGAGGAAATGTCTTCATGGTGCAAACTACAGACAAGGTGGCTTTGGCACAAGCAAGGACTATGATGGTGCACCTTTTATAAAGGAGTTATAACATAACAATATAATGTAACGTAACACAACATAATATAATGGAACATAACATGTCAAAGGGGCTGGCTATTTGAGGGACCACCTGTCTCCCACAACATCTGACTGGTCAATTTAACATACTCTGGGGGGGGGGTTCATTACTCAATGTTATCTATCAGGACCCTAGAAGTACACCTTCTCTTGTAGCAGCATCTGTCATCTGCAGTGAGGTCCCCATCGGGATCTGGATGGTCCCACTCTGCTATTGTTTAGAAGAGCCAAGATGACCTGGCTCTTCACCTAGGGCTTTGGTGAGGAAGAGGGAGAACTGTTACTTCATTCCATCCAGTCCATTATACTGGCCATCTTTTATATTTTATAGGTTTTATTGTAATTTCTTTGATTATAAGCCACCCAGAGTCATTGGGTGGTATACAAGTTTAACAATAAACAAACAAATTACCAAAGGGCTTTGATGATTATTTGGAGAGTGTCAGGCCAGTGAAGATCCAATTAAACTTATTTATTGCTAATCATGCCTATGCAGAGGAATCTTCTCAATGGTTAGCACCAGCTTGGGGTTAGATGAGGGTCAAAGGAATTCAAGGGAATTTGGTCTTAATTCAGCTATGTACACTTTTCTGTGTACTTGGTTCCCCCATCAAACTGCCCTTAATGGAATAAGCTTTTTTTTTAACACTCAGAAACTGCCCTCCTATAACTTGAATCTATTTGCCCATGCTCTACACACAGAACTCTACATTTTCTATGTGATATCTTTCAGTATTTGAAAGTACTATTACATCTGTCTTTCCTCACAGCTAATCATCCCATTTCCTTTAATCTCTCTTCACAGAAATCAGTTTCTATTCCTAGGACCATCTATGTCACTTTTTTCTGACCCTGTTCCAAAATCTCTGATCCTTCATGCCATTCCACTCAATACCATCCACTCTTAGAGGAACCATGGATGAGCACACTTGAGGTAAGAACAAGTCCTGTCAGACTGATAAAATCATTCTAACATCTGGTAATTACTACATTGTTTTCAAGATCCTTTGATTTAACTTTTAAACGTAGCCTGAATTTCTATACAAAAGCACATAAGAGTATGGGAAATAAGCAAGATGAGTTTAAATTCTTAGTATAGGAAGACAAATAAGATCTGTCTGTTACAATGAATTCCATTATTGAAATACTGAAACTGTAGGATACAATTTGTTGAACGGTACTGGAAAAAGTGCTGTACAACTCGCCCTCACTCTTACAACTGTCACAGCATCCCCTCAGTTACTGTATTTCATGATTTTGGAGCTTGACAACCGGTATGTATTTATGATTGTTACAGCATCTTGGGAGTCGTTGTGATCCCCATTTGTGACCTTCCCAGCCGGCTTTCAACGAGCAAAGTAAACGGGGGAAGCTGGCTTCACTTAACAATAGTATGATTCACTTAATGACTGCAGCAAAAAAGGTTGTAAAATTAGGCATCATCACATAAAGATTCACTTAATGACTGCATAACCTAGTAATGGAAGTTCTTGTCCCAACTATGATTGTAAGTCCAGGATTACCTGTATTATCCTTGAGAAGATCCATTTAAAAAACCAACAAACCATATATGAGCTCTTTAAACATAGTTTGGGACATAATAAAGAGCAATTCAAGAATAAATGAAGTAGAATTAACTCTGAGCAATGCAGGAAAAATGAAAATGTGAGAATAGATGAGCATCAAATCAAAACAAGAAATAAGGACAACAGCAACAGCACTTAGACTTATATACTGCTTCACAGGGCTTTACAGCCCTGTCTAAGCAGTTTACAGAGTCATTGCTCCTCAACAATTTGGGTCCTCATTTTAACAACCTCGGAAGGATGGAAGGCTGAGTCAACCTTGAGCCTTCGTGAGATTCGATCTGCCAAACTGCAGGCAGCTGGCAGGCAGCAGAAGTAGCCTGCAGTACTGCACTCTAACCACTGCGCCACCAGGGCTCTGATTAGCAATCCCCTAAAATGTGAACAATGTTCCAGCTTTTTGAAGAAATGGGGAGATTCAAAGATTTATCATTATTCCTCTGAATCTCTGGCAGTGAAGATTTCTAGGTGGCACCATAGTTTCCAGAGATACATTATCTTCAGATAAGATAAAGTTTCAGGACACGGCAATGTTTATAAGAATGGGGAGGTTCAGGTCTACCTTACTGAACCAGGGGTGGATGTCTTTGGGCAAGCCATTCATTCTCTGCCTGAACTATCTCAGAAACTAGCTGTTGTGAGGATAAAACCAAGTGAGGTCCTCACATAAGTCACAGTTCCTAGAGAAAAGAAAGATATAAATAAAATAAATACTAAAATAATTATTAGCACTCTTCTAGGGTAGAAAATTAAGATAAGAATACAATAGATAGGATATTATGGATTATAAACATACAGTGTGTCTTTATTGAAAAACAGATGAAAGCGAAGACCTTGCAAGATTTCAGTTCATTCTGAATAATAACTGCTGCCAAACTCACTCCACCAACACCTGGAACCAGTCCATGAGACATTCCTGGGAAAGGATTATGCTGAAAGTCAACAAATGTATTTCTTTTAGTCATTTGCTGCACATTCATTTTGTGCAGTGCTCTGTGCGCAGACAGCATGTAGTCATACAGTTGCAAGTAAGTGGAACATTTAGTCAATAAATTGACTGAAAATAGCAGAATGCTAATTTTCAACTGAAGAATGAATGTTATTCACCACTACCCTAGTTTTCTTCTCCACTTGTCAAATGACTAGCTCAGGGGTCTGCAACCTTAAACACTCAAAGAGCCATTTGGACCCGTTTCCCACAGAAAAGAAAACACCGGGAGCCACGAAACCTGGGTGGGCGTGGCCGACTCAACATCACTCCCACCCAGTCACATGACCCCCCACCGCTTACCCAGGTTTTGTGGCTCCCGATGTTTTCTGTGGGAAATGGGTCTCTCTCTCTCCCTCCCTCCCTCCCTCTCATTTCTGTTTTTTGTGTTTTACTTTCTCAGGCCAGGCAAGGAGTGACTGGAAGGGGAGGGTGAGGGGCGGGGCCAGACAGTGGTGGGATCACCCAACAGAGAGCCACAGCAGAGGGCCCAAAGAGCTGCATGCGGCTCCATAGCCACGGGTTGCTGACACCCGATCTAGATGTAGCTTACAGGGTGGAACTCTGATCATCTCGATGCAATATTCAGTTTTACCCATGGCAATTAGCTCAGGTCTGAGATGTCAGCCCAAGAGTCATTTATAGTAGGAGAGCAGACCAGCCAGCTGAAGCACAGGCACCCCACCATGATTGACCTGTTTACTGGTTTAAAGTTTATTAAGCTGTACTTTGTTTTATCCCAAAGCAATGTCCATTTTTAACTTTGCTGCCTGTGACTTAGAAAGTAATTACTTTTAAGAGAGAAAGGAAGCTGCTTGCTTTGTTTTTGCTACAAGGAGTAGCTTAACTTTGGGTGTATCACTGCAGTATACACTATACAAAATGATTGGGAAGGACAAAAGTTCTGAAATGCAGAAAGATAGCATGGAACGCCATGCTGAAGCAGCTATTCTAATGTCTTACTAATTTCCCGGCTTAATTCAAAAGACTGATAAAAATATATAAAAATCTAAAAGTTTTGGGATTGACATATGTGATGTTTTGACCTCGCCCATGTGAGTCTGCTGAGTTAATTTCAAAGTTCTATTGGGTATCCCTTCATTTCAAAAATAAATGTAGTAAAGACTAGGAATGTAATGCATAACTTAAAATCTCTAGGGCCACATAAGTCTTCTAAAAGCCTAGGGTATGGAATATAGAATGTGTTTAAGAAAGGTCATTGTATTTTAAGTTGTCATGTGCCAGAAGCAATACTTACTAAACAAATGAACACTGTTTAATCTCAATTAACTTAAGAACTCAAATATAAATTTGATTCTGATTTGATGTAGTTTGACACTAATCCCAATTGTATTGAGGTTTTAGTGTGTGGTCCACAGTATATCACTAAAAGCCATCCATTGTGCAAACTTTGAACAAATAATGGCCCTAACTGAGGCTTATACAGGTCTCTATGTAAGAAAATTTAGATTAACCAATGATAGGATTTGTATCTCTCTCATTGAAGCAAAGAGGCAACACAGATGCTTCCATGGAGCATTGTGTTACCTCAATACTGTCACTTTCCAAAGCCAGAAGATGCTAGAGAAGGCAAGTGACCTTTCCTCCCACTGAACTTGCCGGAACATTGGTTGAGAAGGCAAGCTGTGCATCCTCCAACAACAAAGCATTGAGGGAATGAGGCCAGAGAAACTGAACTGTGGTAATCATCATTTTGGTTTGCAAAACCAAGCAAGGGGCCCTTCACAAGGCTTGTGAAAGTGCTTCGCTTGCATCATCATCAAACTGAAGCCCCCTTTCAAGGATTTGCACAGATCTGTTGAATAGATGCTTGACCCTGCCCTAAAAGGAGAAACATTTATTTATTTGTTTGTTTGTTTGTTGGAATTTCTATGCCGCCCCATTCCCAGAGGACTCCGGGCGGCTCACAACA
>JANHJO010005222.1:48890-64446 GCA_032468235.1 Pseudoxyrhopus heterurus | reverse complement strand
TCTCTCTCTCTCTCTCTCTCTCTCTCTCTCTCTCTCTCTCTCTCTCTGTCTCTCTCTCTCTCTGTCTCTCTCTCTCTCTCTCTCTCTCTCTCTATTATTGCTATTGCTATTGCTATCTCTATCTATCATCTATCTATTTATCTATCTATCTTTCATCTTTCACCTCTTTTTTATCTATTAATATGGTAGAATTTTTTTTTAAAAAAATCTACATTTCCACTGGAACTAGTAGAATTTAAAAATGCATAATTCTTCATATGATATTCTTACTCTGCTAAATCTAAATACCAAACCAGACATTATTTTAAATTCTGGGAATGTAAATGACTCACCATTTTGATAATTCCTACATTTTAAAATAATAGCCAAATGACGCTTAAAGTGGGAACTGTCTCAGTTGATGGGATTTAAACATAAATGCATAGTTTGCTATTTTTCATTATATCAGAGTTGTGGAATGGGAAGGGGAAGTATCTAGCCAAAAAACAACCTAGTCAGGTTCTCAATAAGTATTAAATTAGTTTTAAAACCGAACAATTCCCAAAGAGTGCTTAGAATGAAATTGGCATCTGAACTGGGTGTTATCCATCACCCCTGGAAAAAAGCCCAAACTTCCACCCCTTTTGTCAAAGATGTATTTGCTCCCAGAGATGAGCATTTCTAAATTTCTATCATAATAGGCAACCATGCCTTATTATATTTCTCCTGTTTGCAACATAAATCAAATTTCTTAAAAGTGCTTCCTTTCTATTCCTTCTGGTAAAATGCAACGGGCAGTGGCATTCTGGAGAAGATCAGAAAATGATTTACAGTTTATTACTCTGTTCCTTCCAACCCTTCCAATGCATCTGCTCCAAACTTAGACCTTAAGAAAAATCTGCACTCTTTATTTTAATGAATATTTAAGTAATTGAAGAATGGGAACATTTTTTTCTTTCAATCCTATGATCTTGGAAGAGTTCCTACTCAAAATAAGATGCATACAAGTTTTGTTGCATCCTGACCCATTTGAAAATATGCTAGGCAAATTTTGTCTAAAAGTCTCGCCTTTGTTCTGACCTAGTCTTCCCAAAGCCACGAAGCCGACTCCTTAGCTTCATGTTTTAAAATCCCTTTTATTTAACCTAAATAAAACCCCTTTTATTTAGTTTAAAGTGAATTTTTCTCCAGCAAAGTCCCGGCCAATAGTCTTTTAAGAGATTTCACAACTACAGACCTTTATCAGGCTTGGAGAGCTGCCAGGCTGATAACTTCCAAACGCCACTCTGTCGCAGACAATACTTGGCAAAAAGTCAGGTCATATCTTCACCCTAATGAATTGAACTAACTGTCTCCTGCAAACACCACTCCCCTTTCACTCCTCTTTATTCCCTATGGGAGGGGCCATTCACCCTCTACCTGTGGCTTTACTCCTGAGTCAACCCTTCTTCCTTAGCTGTTCCCTTCTTCTGGCAGCTCTGCGCATGTGCACACTGGGAACAGGCTCCAGCTGTTCTTCTGCTCCATTGATGTCTGACTCCGAAGGCAGCTGATAACTGTCAGATGGCCCTGGCCCTATTTCTGCCTCCAACACAGAGCACTCGTCCAGACTCCAGGACTGGCCCATGTTCCTCCCCAACCTCCTCACCGTCTGAATCTGCTGCCAGCTCCACTGGCCACTGGCAGGCCACAACACCCTTATTGTCTCACATTGCAAGATAGCATATGGATGTACATTTAGACCACCAACAAATTTGGACCCATCTAGCTGGATAATCTAACACAATTAGAATTTCAATCTTCAAAGCTGACACCTGACGACTTTTGATAAAGACCAGAACATCAGTACAGGTACTTGGGTAACCAACTTTCATGGGGGATTATGTTATAAATATGCCTACATCTTTATTGCCATTGCCTCATGCATGCCATTGCTATTAATATTTAAACTAAAGAAGCTGATATTTGTAAGCACAAAGGTCTTCAATTCATGGCACATAACTCCTCTTACAATTAATGTAAGTCTGACTACACTTGATTTCTTAATTTTTTTCCAGGAATGCTTTCGTTATTATTGGATTAGAGTCATTAAGCAATGCAAAAAATATAGACACACAGCATACTCAATATTATTTTTTGCTTGCTAATCCACCGGCTGATTTTTCCCCTGGAGTCTGAGTTCTCTTTTTTCTCACTTATCAATATTATTACTTCCAGATTAAATGAGGCTTAAATGGTAAAGACACAGTTGGAGAGTTGCATATGAAGAAGCAACAGAAAAACTGTGATCTTTTTTCGTTATTTCTCATTGCTATAACTAGCTGAATTTGCCCCAGTTCAGAATGATTTCCTGTAAAAAACAAAGGAACAGGAATATCTGCTGTGGGGACAATCATGTCATTTTATTATCTTTCAGAAAACAATTTCCATCAGTACATCATGAGAAAAGGAGGAAATGGCCACAGTGCATGAGAATGCAATTTTCCTTGGGTTCCCATAGTGCACTTGAGTATCAATTTGAATTGTTTTATTAAAAAGTTTGGTTTATAGTAGTAAAAAGAAAGAAAGAAAAGAAAGTAGGAATACAAGGAAAAAGAACAAAAAATGAAAAAAGAAAAATAAGAATATAAGAAAGATATAAGAAATATATAAAGAAGTGACTTTCAAACTTCATCACAACAAATATAAAAAATAGCATCTATTTACCCTATTTAAGATTACAAACATATATCATTCTAATCTCATCTTTTATCTATAAACAAATCCATAAGGCTTCATCTTTTCAGGCCTGGTGTCAGAAGAAAGTTCATAAAGGCTAGCTAGAAGTAAAACATATTTTATTTTCACCTTAATCAAATAAATTGACTTTATATTCTTTTCTTTTATTTCTAACAGTCTTTATATTTAGTTTGTTCAAATATAACTGTATAATTTGATTTCTCTTCATCTTTGTCCCATCACACAGGGTTCTTCAAGGCTTTAACAATCATCTTTTGTAAATCCAGTAGTAAAAATTATACAGTTCACTCTCTTGTTTTGTCATTTTATTTCCCTTTTAAATTTTAAAGCCTCAGCCAATTTCTTTTGGAGATCCAGTGAAACACAATAGTTTCTAAATCATTTTCACTTTCAATACCATCTCTGTCTTGTCAAATAAAATTTCTTCTACATTCTACATTTCTTCAATAATATCTCTTAGACATAGTCTATTCATAGAAGTAGACATCATTACTTACATTGTTGATATTGTGACTACTATATTTTTATTCCATTCTTCAAAAGTCTTCTTCAGTATTTTTATTCTTGAACCATCTTGCAATAATGTATATCTTTCATCTACCTAAAAACTTGGGTCACCTCTAGTGTCTAGTTTTTGAAATTATGAAATTATTTATCTATGTTATGTCTTATAAAAACCAGAAAGGCTCTGCATTGCATAATGTTGTACTTTATATTTAATCCCAAAATCTAATCATAACAGTTTTGATATTCCAATATATATGGATATTAGAAAGTTTGTTTATAACTTTCTAAGATCAAAATCTTACTTGGCGTTTTGCTGTTTATTTCAGATTCTTTGACTTCTTAAACTTATGTTTAAAATTTTATTTCATTCAGGATTAAAGAGTTATCTACCTAGCATTTTCAAACTTGTCATTCCAAAGGTCTCTAATAGTTTGGAAGTAGTTGATGAGCAATTTTTAAAAGTTATTAGAAAATGAGATTTGTGAATTTAGACTTTAGAAACTTGCTGTCACAGTTGCAAGAGAGATGGCTAATCCTATTTTCTCCCAAAGCTCAAATCCATAGAAAACCAATGTCCTGTGATCTCTTTATTGGAAGCAGCCATTCAGAGCATGTGTTGGCAATCTCCTATCCTCTCTATCCTCAGTTTTTCTTGGGATTTTCAGCTACATTTTTGCAGAGCTATCTTTGGTTTGTCATCCTTGCTTCAGAAGTCAAGCATTAGTCTGAAATGTTGATGACCACTCCAGTCCAAGACCATCTTACTCTTGATCATCTGACCTCATACTTTCCAATACATGTATCTATACAAACATAGGACTACTGGATAAAAGGATTGGAAAGATTTCCACAAGCCATGTTCATACTTTCCCTACCTTGTTTATGTTTAAGTAAGCTGCTCAATAGATATTTCCATCTGGTCAGAATTATAAATTAGGGCGGATCAGATCAGAACATAAATTAAGACTGTGCAATACTTTAGATTCCATCTCCAAAAAGTGCTTTGGAACACATGACATAGTGCCCATTTTCAGCTCTTTTAACCAATTGTGCATTTTCCCAGGGTTAATAATTTTGAAGCACCTTTGGAAATCAAATCTAAAGCACTGCACATTCCTAGTATAAATGTTAAATGTAGCATTTTAGCATCACCACAATATAGATAGCTTTGCTTAGCACACTAAAATATATTAAATTATACTTTTGGGGAAATACAAAGCGATTTTTAAAATTCAAGGCAAATATTTATTCAAAGCACCTGTAGGCAGGATAAGAAGCAATGGGTGTCAACAATTAGATTTATTAATTATAGTATAAATTATGAGCCTATAGAGATATGCATTCATTCAAAAGTACTCCTTAAAATGGTAGAAAGATATAAATTCTGCTGGTATAATTCTAATTATAATTACTGAAATGCCACATTGTCCCAGACATGTCTTAGATGAAAGCAAACAAAAATTTGGCTGCAAATCAGTGCCAACCCACAGACAGCTGGGAAGAAAGTTGCATCTGAGTCAGATGCAAAAGGCAAGAGAAGATTCGAGAAAAATGATCATAGCCTATCTTTCAAAGCAGAAATAAGCAAGCTAGTGCTTCTGGGATGTTTTTGATTATAGGCACCACAATCCAAGACCATCTTGTCTTAGTTTTTCATGAAAGCCTTTACTGAAAGAGAGAGATGATTCCTGGAAGAGATTCTATAGGAATATGACATATGTCAAGTCTACTAAGATCTGGTGGATCAGAACAGACAACAAATTAGAGCCACTTCACTCTATTCTAAGCCATGTGGTTCTCCATGTTGCTGCCCCATAAACCATCTTATAGCAATTGCTTTGAGAAGACCTTCAAAACTAGAGAGAAGATTGCAAATTGGGTCAGAAACATCACAAATATTTAAATTATTATTTTTCTGAGAAATTGGATCTTGAGTTGTTTGATATCCTATGTTTCTTCACTCTGAATAGAAAAAAAGCTATGTTTTACTATGTTCCCTCTGGTACTGAATTAACGAATCAGGCTTAAATGTAAGTACAACCAGCAGTGGGGATTTTTATATAGTATGTCTGAAGTCCTGAAAAATATTTTAAAATGCTTCTCTTCATTAAACCACTTATTTAGATCCTATTGAGTATGACTCTGATTTCATTTCAACTTCCTGTTTTACTTTTTAAAAGTACAATTTGATAAGGAAAATAACAATAACATTCCTAGGCTGAATTGTTGGGTTCTACAAGATAAAAAAGACAGTCAACAGTTTAACCTTATGATATGTGAATGATTCATCTTTAGCAGAGGAAGAGAAACCAAGGAAGGTTTTGGAAAAAGACTGAACTTACAAAGCCAATCTAAGCAAAGAAGTTGAGAAGGATCAGACACCCATGAGCCACTTTCTCTTCTAACTCTGATCCAGATTTATGCCTATGAATGGAAGAACGCAGAAATACTGGTGTGAGTCTACATGATTTAGATGGTACAGAAGACCCAGGTCACAGGAAAAAGTTCTGTAAAGTAGCCTATTTAAGGTTTGCACCTTGAGCAAACCTGGCTTCAGGTAGAGAATTGAAGCTCCAGCATGGATCTCTCAATTTAAGACCAGCCCAGTACTAGAAGTAATTCTGCACTCCTACTGCTACAAGTAGCTATCTGGAAGCTTATTCTAGATCATACTCTTGGTTTCTTTCACTGGGATGAAAGATGCAATCTCTTATTTCAACTTTGTTTTTTCATGGCCCTTAAAACTATACTTTAATTGATATATTTGGCTTAACTTAATAGAGTTCCCTTGACCCACTAACTAAATACTTTGAGAAAGATTCTGGGCCACATTTTTACCTCAGCTTCCAGCCAAGGACAGGAGATGTTACCTTCCATGAACACCAGTCTGGTCTTTAAGGAAATCTCACTGAGATCTAAAACATCATAGAATATTTAGACTTTTTCCAACTTAATGTTTTCCAAATGTGTTAGGTTACAATACTGGCTGAGAATTACAAAATTTTAAGTCCAAATTCCACACTGAGAAAACTTTCTAAAAAAATTTTTTTAATCTACTTTTATTTCTATAGTTGCTCTTCTTGCCACAGTGACTCTGGACAGCAAACAAAATTTAAATGGAAACCACAATATAAAATCTACATAGAATGCTAATCATATGATCCAAAACACAATCAGCAGTCAAAAGTAAATGGCAATATAATATAATATTTCCTAATTTCACAATGAGGGGCTTTATAGGTGACATCAGCATCCTGAATTGTATCCAGAGGTCTAATGGGAGTCAGTGCAGTTCACTTCACAAAGGTGTAACATAACTAAATTAGGAATGTGCATTCATTGTCCATGATGCTGTATTCCAGATCAATTGTGGCTTCCAGATGTACTCCAAGGGTAGTGCAGTATAGAGCATGTTGTACTAATCCATTCAAGAGGTAACCAAAGTAGAAGTGACATGTGCAGTGCCTCCCAGTCCAGATAAAGGTGAAATTGGCACACCACACAGAGCTATGCAAAAGCTCCCCTGGCTATCGCTATCACCTAGTCTTACAGCTGGAGCCATCTGGATGACTCTGGGTTAGTCACTCTCTCTCTGGCAACTAAGGGTTGTTTTCCCACAGTTGTTGGGAAAAATAGTTGTTGCTGTAGGAAAAATTGGAGGAGGAAGGAGTATTAAGTATGTTCACCAACTTATAAAAATAATAAATGTGGGATAGCACATCTAAATCAATAAAAAAAAATAACGTAAGTAAAAAATGCTTCAACTGGATTGTAAACCAAACCTTCAGCAACTGCCCTAAGCCTTCCATGGAACCCAGTGGGACCACCAAGTCCAGCTTCCAGAAACTGGTGTGACTGACACAGGGGAATGATGACTTTTCCCCAATTCCAAAACATTCTTAGTATCTTGCTAATATTTTAGTATCAACCTGTAGAGAGTAATGAAGATGACCTTGATGGATATAAGCTAAATTTGTTCCCAGAGCAGCAAGACAAAAAACACAATTCAAGCCCAAAGCAATCTGAAGCGAGAAGGAAAGAGCTCAGATAGACATCTCCTTAGTTTCACAGGTGAGTAAGGGGAAAGGAGAAGTAAAGCACTTTCAGACTTGTAAGATTCTGTTACAGTACTATAGCCAATATAATAAAGCCGTTTTTAAATTCCCTTGGAGCTAGTTTTTTGGTCTGGTATACATAGTATAGCTGACATAATCTAGTAGATCTCTAATTTTATATGAATATTTTTAAAAGAAAGTGCAGATTGAGTGTATTTCAAATTTCATGAAATTGAGTAGGCATATTATTATTTGCAGAGAACAGCACTGAATTGTTACCGCAAAGTAGCTCTTCTGAAGGCTCACTGAATAAGCTTAAAGGTACAAGCTTCAATTCTGAGCAACAGCACAATCTCAACAAAGTTCAGGAAAGAAAGCACAGATGAAGACAACTCTTTTAGTTGGATCAAACTGGAAAGGCAAAAACTTTATCTCCTTGGTTGGTATGTGATGTTCAATTATTGTGGCATTTTTATTCCTGAAGTCTTCTCTACGTGACTCATCTCCACAAAAATAGTAACCTAAAACATGAAAACCTAGGGATTTTTTTCTCCCCAAAAGCCAACTTCTATGAATATTTATGAGACTGTAAAAGGGAAATGATCAGCTTTGTCAGCTCCTGTTATTCTGCTGAAAAGGTAAAATTGCACATTACAAAAATCCTAACTTTTAAATATGGAGCATACTAAAAACTTTGATCACAGAGCTGCAGAGCTGCTGTAAGCCTCACTATGTAGATCATTAGCTCCACGTAAGGCTAACACTATTTTTACTGAAATTGGCTATAACAACAGAACATTGCTGGTCAAACTGTGCTGTACCTCCTTTCCCATCCCCCGTTCTTTTCCAGTGACTCAAAGAAAGGTTTGCCTGAACTGCTTCTGCATATTGTATTGTTTCTCAGGGCTTAAAAATGTTTCAGTCCTGGTTGCCTAAATAATGAACAGATCAGGCACATCTCCATTGGGGTCATCTTACTATCCACACCTGCTGAGAACCAGACATACAGCAGTTCTAGGTAAGACTAAACATAGTGACCCTCAAATGAAAAGAAAAATGATACATAGAGCTGTTCTGTTATCACTGGCATTTTGAACAAAAACTTCTCAGCTTCATCCACATCTAGCTTCCTAAAAGAGTCTAGGACAACTCACCACAGCCAATTCATTGTGACCAAGTTGCCATGGCAAACTCACCATAGGACAACTTGTCGCAGGACAATTTGATTCTGCATTAATTGTTTCATTTAGTAACTTTTATTATTGGAGACCATGTTTTCATTGAAATTATTGTAATCTTGTATTTCTGGATTGACTTTATTTTATTATTATTATTGGCCACAATTTCATTGAAATTAATTTAACTTTTGTGTTTGTTGTCCCATGGCAAGTTATCTTACAATGAGTTGGCCACGGCAAGTTGTCCCACAATGAGTTGACTACAGTGAGTTAGCCACAGTGAATTGGCTATGGCAAATTGGTCATAGCAAGTTGGCCTATTCCATCCTAAAAGAGATGATTTACCTAGGAAAGTGTCTCTCAGCTTCTCTCAGTTGATCTACTTAGAAATGAGTCCTACTCTCCTTCTAATTATTGGTACTAATCACATGTGTGCAGAGAGGGCTAGATAAGTGGGTATTTCAACTGCTTTCCCAATGGGAAGATGCATGGATTCCAGGCAACAAAGCACAAGGCCTACCCAGATACAATAGTTGTTATAATGTGAAACCAGAGCACAGTGGAATAATGCAGGTGAAGCATAATTACAGTATAAACCACTGAAATAAATCAGTGCACACAAAAATACATGCAAAAGAGAGTACATAATCATGTTCTTTTTGGTTGCCAACTTTATACCCTCTTTAGCACCTGACATGCATTTAATTGTACCCAGGCTTGTTATTGAATTCAACTATTCCTTCACTATGTTCCTTTGACTGCTTGCCAGCAGCTGGCAATGATTTCTTAAGGAACATATTTTCAGTTTATGCACAGCAGCCCAATTGTTTAAACAAGAGACATACATAGAAAATAGCAGAATACTTCTGAGCTACTGCAGTCTGCCTATCACTAAATTTGTTGATTTGTTTACTTAGACACACCCGCAACACCATTTATCAAATAATGGTGACATAATGACAAGATTGAAAGTGCCGTGGTGGCAATCCTTGTCTTCTTGTTGGTGATTTATCCCACATGAGATAGGATAGGTAGGCTTAACAAGAAGGAGAAATGCTGCTAACAATGATCTTAAAAAGCATAAACTCTACCGAAGGATTTTTATCTGCCATTATTACATACAGCTAATCCTCCCAACCCCAACTGGGACCTACAATTCCATCACTAAGTGACATAGTCATAACTTCAGTTAAGGCTGTGCTCATGAAGTGAATTACCTATAGTCATTAAGTGCAATGTCACATTGTCTCAATTTTGCAATTTCCTGCTGGCTTCTCCATTGACATTGCTAGTCAGAAACCATCTGATCTGGGATTTCAATTTTTTCAGAGCACTTTTCATAGTGATCTATGCAATCAAAGGTTTTTCTATAATTAATGAAGGACATATTGATTTTTTTTTGTATTCTCTGGCTTTTTCAGTTATACAGTAGATATCATCACTAATGTCTTATGTTCCTCAGATTTTTCAAAATCCAGCTTGAACATCTGGCATTGCTTTGCCCATGTAAGGTTGTAATTTGTATTGAATGACCCTAAGCATTATTTTGCTAGTATGTAAAATCTGGAGTAACCTCTCAGTCCATAAATACTTTATACTGTAAATATATTTGATCTTTCAAGAAAAGAAACAATAAAACGTATATTATAGTGGCAATTCTATTCACAATCACTAGGAAATAAAAACTGCTGCACACAGAGTTTGTTTCTGATTAAGCACCCAGTATTATAGGCAACAGGTGCATGTTTTGCTATCGGGATATGTTTATAAATCAGGAACCAGTGTTATTTTCCAGAAGTCAAAGCTGTCCAAGCAGAAACAGACCTTGGCATCAGTTTGCATCTTTTCATATTCTCCATTTGAAAGAAAGTTCTCTGTTGTTCTACATAAGTCCTACACCTATATTGAATATTATTACCTATTTTTTATATATATGTTTATATCTCATCTTTGTGACTAAACATAGATGTCTGTCAAATGTAACACAAATTAAGTTCTAAATGCACTGTTCCTGCTTCACAAAATAAAGAATGGCTCAAATAAATAGTGATTATTTAAAACTTCATGTCTTCTGAGTCTTTCTGAGATATGTTTATTCTGGAAAAGCTATTGTTATCTTTTCTTTTCTTTTTTTCTACCTCCCTTAACTTTTCAAAATTTAGCTGATAGGATTGTTCCAAGCGTAGTATATTTTCAGTTGAACAAAATCTATATTCCATTTGGTGGTGGCCTGACTTCTCAAGTGTACCCTTACCTCTCTTCACCTATTGTCTATAGGTGGTAATGTATATGTATTTACTCGTGTTCAACCACACAAAAGTGGATAACAACCTCTTTTGCAATTATAAAGGGGTAAATGTTCAGAGAGCAAATATTTTAAATAATTTGTATTTGAAAAAAAAATTCCAGAAAAGGATAAAATATTTCAGTGTAGTATCATATATTGACTTGAACCGACCCATCAGGGCATTTATGTTAGTAGATTATCAATAATAATCAATCAACTTTATTTTTTCAATTCATAGGTTACCACTTTATCTGGTTTTATGGAAAAATAAAACCCAGAAATCTATATCGACAAGTTCATAAGGTCATCAGAAGGTGAGCATAAATATTCTAGTTATTACTTTAAACCCCATTAAAGTAATATCTTACATGCATCCATGCATAACTTATATTCTTAAACCTTTTACAGCTAACATGCCAATGTGAAGGGGTAATCCATATGGTACTTAAATTAATTATTTTTGTCTTTTTACTAAGCCTGGACATAATAGCCACATAACTAAAATAGAATTTTACTCCAAAATATCATAAATATGAGTCTTTTAGAGACATTTCCTTCACCCCAAATCTCACACAGTGAAATTCAAATGTAGATGAAGAATACCTATCATAATTTTTCATACAATGTTACATCGAACACATTAAGGTATATTGTTGTATTAATCATCTATTGTTACATGTGACATTTGCTATTGAAATAAATGAATGTTATTGTCCTTTCTCTCTTATTTAAAAATGCCTAGAAGCCTTCCAACTTCCTACAATTCAAAATATTTGGCACCACAGTAAAAAGATTTGTGGAAATGTAATATGTGTGATTAGCTTTATCAGATCTAGACAGCATAGAATAAATGGATGCTCTTGTAAGCAAAATGTTCAATCAATCTAATACATAATGGTTTTAAACAAGGTCAAATTTCCATTACTCTGAGTACTACAGCTTGTATCATTAAAGTGTCAGGAGGATTGCAACTAACATTAAAAGCTTTTATCACAAATCTTAAACCAATATTTGCACTGTGACAAATTTTAAGTAAAAAACATTTTTTTAAAGAGATTCTTAAACACTGACATTCACTTTGACCCATGGTCTAACTCCTTATTACAAAGTTAGCAATAGCCAAAAGAGCACTTTAAGACCAAGCTTTTGGGACATACAGTGATTCAAATCAATAGTCCATTTAGCTCAATAGAGACCATCTTGATTGGCAAAATTTTACAACCTTTCCAATAGTATCATTGCTAACATTGCTTTGAGATCCATTAATAAAGGACAAGAATACACAATTTTATTTGTCACACATCTTTAGATAACTTGTGGAAGCATGACAATGCCATGCTTTCTCCCAGCATCATAAATACAAAGGTTAAGTAGAAATATATAGAGATTTCCTGCTTGTTGAGAGGCAAAACAATTAAGTATAAATCCAATCTATGTGGCCTTTTTCTAGCTTCAAATTAAACAGAAGACATGTAAACATAGTTTTACACACCAACATTTTCTTGTATAGAGAGGGAGGCATGGAATTATCAGTGACATTACATTATATTTTGGAGGGCAGACAAGGTATTGTGGGGAATCGTAATCTATCAATAGGCATTTAACATCAATTTAAATTAATGGATAAATGGCCCAAGATAGTATAGATTGAATTTTAGACATATACAGTACATAGTTTGTCACTGAACTACAAGTCAGATTTTAAAGAAGAACGATAAGTGGGTGAGTTTACACATTGCATAAACTAAAATAAAACACTTTTTCGTCTATAGCAATGTATAATCCAAAACCACAGGTTTTTTTTCTTAATCGGACTGATTTTTGAAAAAAACCATTTGCCAATAATTGTCGTCTTTTCCCCCTCCTCTAATTTGATAGGTAAAAATCCTGCATCAAATCCATGTATATCACTAGGGTGAAAAACAAAACATAGAAGTTATCAAAACAGTATGTATTAAGCCAATAATGGCACTCTGTAAATGAAAGCTGTAAAGTAAATATTATCTCTTGAAGCTACTGGTTGTGCTTTATCCAGTTTCAAGGTTTGAGAGTGCATTTTTAGCAACAAAAAGAAGTTATGGATTTTATGTACTTATTATTCATACATGAGTCACAGAGAGTGTATCCTGATTGTAAGTGCATCACATACAGTATATCTCCTAGTTAGTAGGAAGCAGGAACGTACATTGATTTGCAAACTAGTTTCTGGATTTGAGCTCCTAGCTTGTAGAGAATCATGCTGACTGGTTTTGGACAAAACAGGACTTCGGTTACTCTTAGAATACATCAGCCAATTAGCAGAAAATGCCAAATATGGCTGAAATGTAAGTAAGGCTTATAGAGTCATCTGTGCTTTCTCTATTGTACTAAAAACAACATATGAAATCCTCAATCAATAAAAGCAAGCTGGTCAGCACAGGTCAGTATCCCTAGGCCGATCTAGACAATGACCATGACATGCGTAAGATTGTGATAGAAAGGAAAAAATACATAGTTACTAAGAATGTAGTCAGAAAAGCAAGAAACAATTAAAAGAAACAAAGAAAATGCAGAACAGTTTTGATGGTAATTAAAAAAAATGTTTTGGAAGAGGGTGAAGAGGGCTAAACAAGCAGAGTGAATGGGAATAAAACAAAAGTGATGAAAAGATTTGGGACCAAGCCAAAGTGAAGGAATTGTTGGAGGGAGCATTTTAGAGATTTATATGGAAACGATAGCGATATGCTGAAAAGTGGAACTGAAATGAATGCTGTAAATGTTAGGTTCCCAGTAAAAAAAAAACTATAAAAAGGAAGTCGTAAACACTCTGAGAATGCTGAAATAATGGAGTGGACGGTTGTATAAAAATAGAGGTGTAACTAGAGAAATCTTAAATATGATATGGTTTGCTTATGGAATAGCTATGAAACCTGTTTGTGTGTAGGGAAATTGAACTGGCGTCTGCCAACTGGAAGAATGCCATCATTGTTTCCCTACATAAAGGGAAAAGCAGAAAGAGCACAATATGGCTTTATGCCAGGCATAGGGTATGCAAACCAGATTTTTGCTCTTCGGCAGCATGTTGAAAAGTACACAAATGTGATCAAGTTTATTGCATGTTCGTTGATTTAGAGAAAGCATATGATAAAGTGAACAGGCTTGATTTATGAACCCCTTTGCCCAGGTATGAAGTTAAATCTGGGTTGATGAATGCAGTAAGAGTAAAATATGATTGAAGGGAAGCATGTGTGAGAATAGACTGAATTCTTAGCAAACCTTTTGAAAAACTTCCATGTTTTCTTGAGTTACATCAAAGAACACCCAATGAACCTTAAACATAATGAAATTCATGGAACTCTCTGCTCTTCAAAGCAATTCTGTTTGTGGTATAGTAGTTTTTACTCAATTATATCACAGAAATTATATAGAAACATAGACATATACTTTATTCCAGAGATTTGCCCTAAATACCCGAATTCCTACTCTCAATTACATGCAATAAATTGCAGTATTTCATTGTGACATTTTTCCAGGGATTTCAGAGGATGAAGATTCTCTGGATTATACTTCTTAGCAATTGCAATATAACAATAAATGAAAGTGCTTAGGTCAAATCTATAACAATGTCTCTTCTGAAAAGTTTTCTTAAGAACATCCACCAGCTGGAAGTTTATCCCAGTTCCCAGTTCAATCCTGGAATCTGTCTTTCTCAGCCATTATGGCAAGTTTGTGTTTCATTGATAGAGAATTAAACTAATTAAGTTCCTTTTTAATTGTATTGTATTGGAAATAATGGATTGAAAAGAGAAACAGCCAATCCCATTCCTTGCTCCAAAACTATTAAAGTAATGCTCAGAACACTAAGTCTGGATTCACAGTTTATGCCCACGGTTGACAAACTGTAACAATTACTAAGTGTTCTCCATAAAGCATTGACATTTTCAAAAAGTTCAGAGAAAAGTAGAAAACGTTCAAGAGATTATCAGAAAACTATTTCCTGAGACGTTTCAGTTCAATTTTAATATTTTTTCCCTTATTTTTCTGTTTCCTTTGTAACTTTAAGGCTACAGGTACTCATTTAGAAAACATATAATTTTCATCCTATTTGAACAGCATTAACCATGAGTGAAATCCAAAGCCCAAAATTATATGTTTTCAGTTCTATAAGGATCTGTAAGCTAGATGGCTTGAATGCTTCTGCCTTTATATTTTACTCACATTAGTGCTACATGATATAACATAAGTGATGTCATCTACTTTTTAGAAATAGTAATTACAAATAAATCCAGCAGCAAGGACTGCATATACGAACATACAAATAAAACTGCTGGTGTTATGTCTTCGTGGTGACAGAATAAATATCCAAAGGGGGGGGGGAACTACACAGTGGCGAATGTCTGATTTGCAAAAGCAGACCTTGACACAAGAGTCTACCATGTTAACAGCATTTTCCATTGTATTTACGTTAACAGGGTCTGGTCTGACTCCTAGAAATAAAAGGAGTGGAAGAGATCAGAACATTTGAGATTTTTTTGGTTCAAACTATATAATACCAATATACAAACATTCCATTTGCTGAATGCTTACGCTATACTATTTATAATGTAAGTAGAATTTGTTAGGAAGCATATGTAAATATAAGATGTCTTTATTTAATTTAAGAGTGGCTTAGGGAAGAAGAAAGTCATTCCCAATTGCTAGACATTTTCCTCTCATATTTCAAACCAAACACTGATAATAGGCATGTGTAGCTGTTTTGTGTGTGTGTGTGTGTGTGTGTGTGTGTGTGTGTGTGTGTGAGAGAGAGAGAGAGAGAGAGAGAGAGAGAGAGA
>JANHJO010005221.1:329416-344624 GCA_032468235.1 Pseudoxyrhopus heterurus | reverse complement strand
AAAGAGATCTAATGAGAGTTGAAAACTGGAAAGAAAACAGAAAGAACAAAGAAGAAGTAAATGTCAAAGGTGCAGTTGGAGAACAGAGCAGACACCATGGAATATTCACTTTTTTATTAGTAGCTTGACCCATAGGGTGTGACCAAGCTTGAGGTCTATACCTATTGAGAGCTTTATCTACTTATAATGCACTCCTTTCCTATTTAAAATAAAGTGTAAAAAAAAACTATTTCTCCTGAGATTCTTTTTTTAGCATTATACTGCAAAGTAACATAAAAAAAGATGTCAAGCACTCTGACAGTGAGCTAAATTATATAAATGACTCAAGATTTACTAACAAACCTACATTTTGACAGGTATACATTTGAATGTATTTAGAAATAAATGAATAATTTGGAGAGCAATGTAACTTATAGCAATCATAATTAAGCTAATTAAGTTAATTGTTAACATTACTGCTTGATGCTTTGTAAACAGTCACTTCAGCTTACCTCCCTGTGATCTCACATAAGAAGATTAAGTCCTTCTACTTCAAAACCAGGCGTTCAACCTTTTCTAATCTTATTCTAATTTAAATCCTTTTGCCAGTTGATGGCTGATTTTTTTCCTCACAAGGAAATCCCAATCTTCTGTCTTAATAATACATTAGTAGAGGGAGAAAAGTACTACAAACCGAAAACTTACAGTACAATAGTTACTTGACAGTAAGGGTAAAAATATTGTCACGAGGCCAACATTACACTAGAAAATCTGCTGGCACAAAACTAATTGAACTTCCCATGCATTCCTAAGGGAAGCCATTTTTTTTTCAGCATTCACTCCCTGTCACACTACAAAATGAACAAGTCAAAACATGTTGAAATATTTATTTAACCTTCCACTACGACCTCATCATGATATCCAGAAACAGATCTAATTAAACACACTGCTTATTCTGATTTTGTTATTGAAGTCCATCAACGGATTTTGTGCTTTAGAATTCAGTCCTGCCATTCCCGAGAAGACACTGCCGAGATCATGGCACTGAGCTTCCAAGGTCAAAGAGGAATCTCTGGTAGTAGAAATCCAAGGTCGGGAAAACTTTCCTTCCTACAGTATTTCCAAGATCAGTTATTTCCGGTGCCATACACGATGAAAAAAAGAAAAGAAACAAAAGTGGAAAGGTTATGAATGTGCTGGATTCAATGCTCTTTTAGTCTTCAAACCCTTCCCCTATTTTTTCCTCTCTATCCTGGATCATGTTTAAAGATTCCTCCCTCCCACTGCAGAAGAGATCTGCAGTGAGGTCCATCATGCAGCTGACAAAGATTTCTTGGAGACTCCTGTTGGAAGAAATATCCATCTGGTTCAGTTCCAAACTGGGAAAAAGGCATTGGAGACAAAATGGAGGCTGGAGGCTGATTGGACAGCGGGTCCATTTATTGATGAACAGAACCACATGTTTGTAGCTCTGGGCAGCTGACCACATGGAGTTGAGAGTATTTATACCTTCTCTTGGGCTTTGCACTTTACCTGTTCCTGTGCAAGAACATGTATTCTGTTGGCTGTTATCAAACTCCCATGGGGCCCTGTACAAATCCTAGGAGTTTGTCTGAGCTAAGTTTGGTTGAAGTTTGAACTGCTGGGAGTGGTGAAACTCAGATGATGCAATGAAGGGGCTTTGGGCAATTCCTATTGTGGCTGAGGGCTAATCCTACCTTTGTTGGATCTTGGGTGAGGGTGTTTGCTTATGAATAGAGATAGCTATCTCTTAAGTGCTGACATCTGCTGTGGGCTATTAAGGAAAGTGGGGGCTGCTTTTCGAGAGCATGTTTCCCCATTTCTCATCCAGAGAAATATAATATTCTGCCTTTTTAATATTTCTCAAAATATTTCATTCTTCTAGGAGAGGGCTGGGTGCTAACCTTCTACAACCTTATAACCTGTCTTGTGTTTGGAAATGCTGGGTCAGCCAGACTCTTCTTCTTTAGTAAATGTTCTTTAGTGTTCAAATAAGAAATTGGACGTGCCTTCGTTTTTCTTCCTTCAAAGGTAGCCAGTGGACTCATGGTGGCTGTTGGGATTTATGCCAGGCTTTCAAAGGAAGCAGGTGAGTGACCTGATCCTTTACAGAATTTGCTGGGATTCCGCATTAGGAGGAAGATGAGAAATCTTATCCTCGTGGCCATGTTAACATGCTATTCCCCAGCCCTTGAGGCAACAATTGGTATAACTTGCATTGTCCCAACAGTTCAGCTCTATTCTGTCTCAAGAATGGGGCTGGCAGTTGGGCTGACCTTACAAGTTTATGAGGAACAGATGTGATGGTCTGTGAGAATGTCCTTCAGAGACAGGAGAAGTAGAACCATCTTGACAATGGTCAAATAAGAGGCAGCTTACCCCACAGAAGGAATGGGGGCATGACAAATATCTCAGAAGAGACCCTCCTTAATTTCTTGGACTGTGAAGGCCAGGGAGGGTCGGATAGGGAGATGTATAGTAAAGATTCTTTACTATAAGCTTACAAAAGCTAGTTAGGGTTCCTGCTTGGCGATTCTTATCCGGATTGTCTCTAACGACTCACATAAGTTAGGAAAAGTAATAGATGATATCTTCTGGCTTTGCTTCTTCATGCACCAAGTTTCATTTGTCGGTGAGAAAACCAATCATCAATTCATCTCCTTAACTGGGGAGGGGGACTAAAACTCCCAGTTCCCTGATCTCTGGCCTGGTGCCTTAACCACTAACTCAAACTGGGTCTCAGTATATAACGAGAGAGGATGAAGAGTTCTCACAACAAACCAAGATGGGAGTCCAGGTTTCAAAATGGGATGAGAAGGAAAAGGAGATTAGCCTAAGAACCCAACAGCCTAAGAACCAAACCGTCAACGAAGTCATACTTGCAGATTTGAACTTCTGCTTATTAATTAATTCATATTTATTTGTTTATTTAATAAATTGTCATGCTCAAATTCTTCCCTCAGCCCCACTCTCCAGTGCTTCAGATCCCCTGCTTGGGTGATGTTGTCCTACTACTGAGGTCATTCATGGAACTTTTTAAGTAGTGTCTCCATCTTTTTCCAGGTGCTGTGGACTCCTTGTTGACTGATCCCTCCATAATTCTTTTAGCAGTGGGCACCCTGATTTTCTGCATCACCTTTGTGGGCTGCTTGGGAGCCTTACGGGACCTCACGCTGATGTTGAAAATGGTACATTCAAAGGGATCTCCCTTTTCCCCTCCATCAGCCACCCTTGGGGGTGGGCAACGAGGAATTCTCTATCCCACTGAGGGTAGTAGATCCTCTCACAGCATATACAGCTTTCGTTTCGTGCTGGTGCACATCCTTTTGGTGCATCTGGTCGGCCCAATTGTGAACAGACAAAGGGTGCTAAACTAGATGGGCACCATCTAGAAGGAAGATTTCCTACAAGTTCCTCAAGGGATTGGCACATATTGAAAGAGGGATACATGGCTCAATTCTCCATCAGTTTTGATTCAGAATCTAGGGAACAGGTGTGTGCTTGTTTGTCTGTGATGAAGCATATTCTGTATGCAAATCCACATTGAAATGAGACAGATGGGTGCTTTTCATCGGTGTGTTAATGTGAGTTCTGCAGCTGCTGATTTTTCTTTCTTTTTATTTTTTCTTTCTTTTCTTCTTTTTGCTTTCTAGTTTGCCTGGATCTTGCTCATCATTTTCATTCTGCAAGTTGTGGCTGCAGGTTTAGGCTTCATCTTCTCTGGCATGGTAAAAAAAACCCAACAACTTAACACATCAACTTCATCAGCTGTAGTCAAAGTGGGCAAGAGATTCCAGTGACAATCCTCCAGTTCAGGCCTTTCTTGGTTTTCAAGTGGGCCATAGAAGGGTTTTCCTCATTGGCCCAAAGTTTATCTGAGCACTTCCTGTGATAGCAATAGCACTTAGACTTATATACCGCTTCACAAAGCTTTATAGCCCTCTAAGCGGTTTACAGAGTCAGCCTATTGGCCCCAACAATCCAGGTCCTCATTTTACCCACCTCGGAAGGACGGAAGGCTGAGTCAACCTTGAGTCTGGTGAGATTCGATCTGCCAAATTGCTCAATTTTTGTCTCCCAGGTGATGGAAAAAGCCAGATTTTTGATGGGCCAGACCATCTCCCGCTATCGTGACAACCTTGATTTGCAGAACCTCATTGACTACATCCAGAAGAAGGTAACAGGTTTTGAATTTGCCCTGATTTCCAACATTGTGTAGAACATCTGCTTCCAGAGCCTTAGTACTCTGCCTTCTAGAGCTTTATGCAGGCTCTGAATAGAAGCACTGATGTTCTTTCACATTTCCCAGAGCAAGAACAATTATCTGGTCTGCAAAACCCATAGTTAGTCCTCGACTTACGATCAGAATTTCCATTGCTAAGCAAGGTGGCTGATAAGAGAGTCTTGCCCAATTTTTACAACCATTTTTGCAAATTTAAGCAAATTGCAGCAATCGTTAAGTGAATGAAAGTTGGCTTCTCCTATTGAGTTTGCCAACTGGGAAGGTCACAAATGGCAATCATGTGACCTTGGGATGATGCAACCATTGTAAATAGATCTCAGTTGCCAATCACCCAAATTTTGATCATGTAATCATGGAAATGCTGTGATGGTCATAAGTCGCTTTTTTTCAGTGCCACTGTCACTTCGAACAGTTACTAAAGAAATAGTTGTAAGTCGAGGATTATTTCTACTAATTTGGAATTGTTTTTAAAAAGATCCAGATATTGTTGCTAGACATTGCCCTGTGTTTTCTGTGTTATTCTTTTGCTCTAGTCCAAATTTGTGATTTCTTTAAATGTAAAGTTAAATTGCAGCACCTGCCTCTTCAGTATGGCTTAACAAAAAGGCATTGGAACTTTGAATGGGCTATAATCCCTGCTACTGACCACACCCAATCCTTTTATTGATTCATTTTGAGCACAACAGCATTAGAATTTATTTAAAGTGTAATTAAGAGGCCCTTCAAGGAACTAATAACCTTGCTGTCATGCAGAAAAGGGCACCATAAAAGAGCAGAACCAACAACAAGACGTTATTAATTCATTTTGTGGGGGGATCATTTTGGAATAGAATATTTGTGAATCAAATTTCTTGTAGGATCTTATCTATGGTGGTGGACATTTCCAGATAACAGAGTACTGTATCAAATTGCCATGTGGAATACCATTTTAATTCTGCTTCCAGCTTTTTATGGAAGAGCTACACTACAAAAATATGCATATAACTGAAAAGAAGTGTTCTGTAAGGTAAATTGAGGTGTGTTTTGGTCTCCCTAGAGCAGATACTCCATAAACAGAAGGCAGAGCAAGATTATTAATATAATATCAGCCAGATGTTTAGACTGGATTTGGCATTTTTGTCTACCTATCGAGTCCTTGCCAAGGACCTCGGATAAGGCAGATGTTGTTGTTTAATAATATTAACACTAAATGTCTATGGAGATTCTCAGTCATCCAGGTCATGGTTGTCCCATGGTTCTTCCATAAAGAGGCAAAGTCCAGTTGCCTCTTGAAAAAGCACCTATGGGACAATATTCACGCTATTCCCAGAAAAAACTACCCTTTGCAATTGTCTGATGGTGATTTTGTCAATGCTGATAGTGTTCAAGTAGTGCTCCAGATGTTTTGGGATGCCTATTACTCTTGGTCCTACCTTTGTTTCCTTTGGCCAGTCGTTCGACCTCTGTTTTTGCAGGTCTTTGTATTTTGTGATCTTCTCCAGTTCTTTCTCTTCTGTTCAGCAGCTACTGCCACGTCCAGCAACCAGACTTTTTTACATTATTATTAAACATGAAACTCAGTCAACTGGACATTTAAAAATGTATCACAAATGTCATTGACTGGTGCTGATGGTTGGTACGGGTTGCAGTCAGCATCCTAGGTATCAACCAAGTATCTTCTTAAAATGTACGATGTTGTTGTTCTTGTTATTATTATTATTCATTAAACAGGAAACTCAGTCAACTGGACATTTAAAAATGTATCACAAATACCAGTGACTGGTGCTAATGGTTGATACAGGTTGCCAGCATCCTAGGTATCAACCAAGTATCTTCTTAAAATATATGATGTTCCAAGTAGCGCAGTTTTTTCTAGTTCTACTGGTGTTATTGCAGGAAGCTGCAATTTCTTGATGTGTTTTGTAAAATTGTTGTTGTTGTTATTGTTGTTATTTATTATTATTATTTTCTCTATTCAACTTTACCCATAAGCTGCTGAAGCAGGCTGTCCTTGTGGGACATTTCTCTGTGATTTCACACATTCAATTAGTTCCGTTGGCATTTGGTTTTGTTTCCCTCTCCTTCCCAGTTCAAGTGCTGTGGGGTTCACTCATACAAGGACTGGTCCCAGAATATTTATTTTGACTGTCAAGACTCCAATCCCAGCCTGGAGCGTTGTGCAGTGCCCTTCTCTTGCTGTCTGCAAGATAAAGAGGTAAGAGAAAAGGGAAATCAGAAAGTGAAATTCAAACATGTTCGGTTCTGAGGTAAGTACAGTACTTACTTAAAGTACAGACTTAAAGTATAGTACTTTAAGTCACTATGGCAATAGGACCTGGGATACAGTACAAAATTCGAAGTATTTATTAGGCCATTTTATTTCTATAAATGTAGATGCTGCTATCCAGAAGCCAAGGAGGTATCCTGAGACAGTTTATTTAAAAAGTAAACATTTTAACAAATCAGAGTCTAGAACTGCAACCTATGAAAAGTCATAGCAGATTACAAGAATTTCAAACAAAAATTTGCAAAGTTATTGTGGACCTGTTGTTGTTTATTTTGAAATGAGAGCGCCCTCCAATTTTACAAAGCACCACTACAATAATTAGCTTTTATTCACAAATCTACAGTTTGAGGGAGCATTACAGGTGGACAGAAATGTTATTCTGCTCTCTCAGAGCTCTAGCAGCTTGATTAGACTGTATCCCTCGCTTTTGCCACTGATGTTCCTGATGCAAATTTATGTGGATAATTTTTTCATAAAGTTTTCCAAAATTTGGGGGACCATAAGCAGGGTTAAGTTGTCCTTACTGTGTCCTAATATTACAAAGCAAGACTGCTGTTTTGTTCTTCATAGCTAGTAGCTCGAGCGGCTTGGTGGAGGACCATATGAAGAGATAGTAGGAGTGGAGCTGTGTCAGTCTATGGTGGCAAACCCCGTTCCCACACCTTTTCTGATACAGTTAGTCCTCGACTTACAACCATTCACCTAGTGATTATTCAAAGTGACAATGAAAAAAGTGACTCCCCCCATTTAAGGAGGTACAGTAATTTACTTTTCAGTATAGGATGCTGAAGAGCAAACGAAGAACAGCCAATATCTCATATATGCTTTTCTGACATCTTACCAATGGTCAATCATACTTAGAGACTATGGGCTCTCATTTGCTTGATCCTGCACTTAACTTCTCTTCGTGTTCTCAACTTATTCTAGGTTATGCTAAACACCATGTGTGGCTATGGGACACAGAATCTTCAAGGCTGGCAAGCAGAGAACTTGGTGTATACAGAGGGCTGCCTAGAGAAGATCGTCCATTGGGGACGGAGCCACCTGTTGCTGATGGCTGGGCTGGCATTTGGATTGCTGGTCTTGGAGGTGAGGCAGCAGAGCTGGAGGAGGTCAGATCAGCCTGGAATAAGAGTGGGAGGATTTGGATAATTTAATCAGCTCAGAAGAACCCCTACACTCAATGGATGGAAATTAATCAAGGAGAGAACCAACTTAGATTGAAGGAGAAATTTCCTGACCATGAGGAGAACAATTAATCAGTGGAACGACTTGGCTTCAGACGCTGTGAGTGCTCCAACACTGGAAGTTTTTAAGAAGAGATTGGAGAGCCATTTGTCTGAAATGGTAGAGGGCTTCCTGCCTGAGCAGAGAGTTGGACTAGAAGACCTCCAAGGTCCCTTCCAACTCTGTTATTCAAAAATCCCTGATCTCAAACCACATCGATAATGAACACCACCAGTTTGATTGGGGAGGAACAAAAATAATTGGCTGTGTCAACACCTGCACATACATGAATTTATTGAAGCCAAATTTATTCTACCAAAATTTATTCTACCAAAGGAGCAATTAACAAGCATATTGATCTAGTGTAGATCCAGCATATGAATACATAAGAAACCAGACCATTTGAATGACTAACAGATAAAAGAACCAATCAGCTGCTCAGAATTTAAATATAGCTCCAAACGAACAAACAATCATGTGACCAATTGACCACATTGGCACGCAAGCCATTTATAAACTAAAGAGGAATAGGACAAGGAAATCCTGATGATGATGTTACCTAGTCTGGTAACGAAATGTTCAGAAACTAAATTGAAACAAGCATGGAGAGCAAACCTCTGCCAAAATCTATTATTCTGTGTCCAAAGTTACTGTGATGATATGCTCACAAGCTCACTCCCCCTCCCTTTTGTACTTGTCAGATCCCAGTGTCAGATCTAAGTGCCTATGCCACTTGTCTTCCTCAGCCTTCTTCCTGTGGAAGCCTTTGCACAAAATTAGAGGAACCCCCAAACATGCCACCTCTATGCGATATTAAACTCTTTACATCCCTTTCTTGGGTTATATTGCTGAAATTTCTGTTTCCTTCTAGGTTGTTGTCTTTCTTCTGGCAGTGATGCTCATTTACCAGATTGATTTCATCATGCAGAAGTACAGAAGTACCAAGAAGGAGGACGCAGAGTTACCCAGAGAAGTGAGAAAGAAGGCAGCAAGGGATGGAAGTTGGCTGTAAATCAGCTTTCCTGAACCTTTGGATGCATAAAACTGGACACTGAAACAGCCATCATTCCCACATTGCTTCAGAATTCTAGGGCTTACAGTCCCAATATATCTGAAGGCCAGATGGTTGGAAAAATCTGCTATAAACATGCACTTTTCAGGCATCAGTTGCAGGAAGATGGCTTTTTTTTCATCCTAAATTCACAGTCTGGGTTTGAAATAATTGTCATTATTATATCGTGGTTTATATGGATTGAAGAAACAAGCAGTGGCCTGATCATGGAAGGTCAGTTAGGGTGACTGACTCTAAAGGGAACCATATTCCAGGTGCGCTCTTGGTGGGCACATGGACACACGTTGTCTTCCAACATCCAACAAACACAGATTATGAGAAAAATACTGTGAAAAGGAGTTGGGGGTCAGCCATTCTAGGTAGACCAAACTAAGAAACCAATGCCACATAGTCAAGACTATTTTTATTGTAAGGGTAGACACTACAGGTAGTCTCATCTTATGTCCGATTGCTTATCAACCATTCAAAGTTACAACAGACATCTCAAAAGCTACTTATATCCTGGTTCTGAGGGCTGAACAGTCACATGATCATATTTTGCGTGCTTGGCAATTAGCTCACCTTTATGGCCAGCTGCAGCATTCCGCAGTCATGTGACCATGATTTAAAACAGTTTTTACTGATTTCTGGCTTTTGGGGCCAGTTTCCAGCAAAAATGCCCTTAGGAATACATTGATTCACTTAACAAACTGTGGCATTCACTTAATGACTTAATTTACAAAAAACGCTGTAAAATCAGGTCCAATCACATGAGTGCCTTGACTTACAATCGTGCTGAGTTGTAACAGAAATTCCAGGCTCCATTACGGTCATAAATTGAGGATTATCTATAATAATAGAATCTTGCAAATCTGAATGTGCTTCCTCCTCCCTCATTTTATCTTCACTAAGGAGGGGTTTCCCTGAGACATTTTCTCAAGTTATTTTCTTGGTCTAGGCTCAAATCCCACTTATCTGATCATTAACAGAAAGCAGAATAACAGAGTTGGAAGGGACCTTGGAGATCTTCTAGTACAACCCCTGCTCAGGCAGGAAACCTTATACCATTTCAGATAAATGGTTATCAGATTTCTTCTTCCTTGGTAGCATTTCTTCCTCAAGGCCATTCTTTCTGTTTTCTACAGATGGGGAAAAGTGAAAAAAATAACACTTATCCTCTCCACCCATAAAAGATTGAACCCAATGCTGTACTGTAATTCTTTAATAATAAAATAATAAAAACTTTCAAAAACGATGGTGATTAATTCATTTATTAGGGGTGTGATGTGACTTCCAAATTCCTGCCAGCTTCCTTATTGAGTTTTTGTGTGGGAATCTGACAGGGAGTATTGAAAATCTTCCTTTCCATTCCAGCGGGTAAGTAGCTGCTGCTGGGTGGAGGGGAGAGTGAGGGATTGCAAGACTGGCTGGGAAACTGTCACAAAATGTTGAAAATGAAGATCATGTGACCACAACAGCAGCCAGTAACACTGAAAGAGCCACACCTTCCCCACATTTCATTCTCTCAGGGCTTATGGGTGTGTATTGGGGAATTAGTGTAAATTAGCTCGTTTGAGGTACCTTGATTCAAAAATTGTTGCCCTATGATGCACCATTTTGCCTGTGATGACAATTTTAGTAGTATAAAGATGAAGTCTACAGGGATATAGTTATGAATTATCTGACAGTGGATCCATGTTGAAGCTATTTGGCACTGCAGTGCTAAGAGTATCTGGGCAGGAGACTTTGCACCCCCATTTTTTCTGGGAATTTTATTTCTGGACCTTCTTTCCCTTTCCAAAGGAAAATCCTATGTTAGAAGAGAAAGAAAGAGCTAATTACTTAATGCTTTCCTGAAACCTAAAATATGCTGTAAATAGGAGGGCTGAATTTTGTTTATGGGAGAGTCAGTGTGGTATAGTCATTATGATACTGGGTCAGAAACAGGAGATTTCTAGCCCTGTTTTAGCATAAAGTCAGTTGGGTGATCTTAAGCCAGTCACTCTTTCTCAGTCCTAGAAAAGAAACAATGGCAAACCATTTCTGAAAAACCTTGCCAAGGAAGCTGCGGGAGCAAGTCCAGGGAGTTGCCAAGAGAGAACACTGACTCGAGGGCACACGCACACACTTGTTTGTGGAGTGCCAGGCCAATGCCCAGGGGTCAAGTCCTAGCCGTGCCATTATCTGCTGCTCCTGCAGCATAAACAGTCACAAGCTTGCATCAGTCATGCAGAATAAGTCTATCTGATCCATCCTGGCTGCAGAGGCTTTCCCAGGTGAGTTTCAATTGATGGCGTCTCGCTGTGCACTCTGGGACTCTCACTTGCTCACAAACAGCGGTAGTTATGGCAATCTCTTCCCAGCAGAGTCCCATCGTTTTCTCCCCGGGCCTTTCTGGCAGTTTGGTTTAAGTTTTTCTGAAGCAAGTGAAGTTTTGCTCACATTGATTGGCGGTATCTGGAGAAAACTTTGCTTCTTGTGAAAGAAGAAAGCAGCCAGTTGCCAACTCGAGCAGAATTCAGCATGAGCCACCAGACGGATTCCCTCCAGGATCTTCTTCAGGGGAAGTGGGGTTCTTTCCTGAGCCCCTGGCCCCCCAATCTCCTCAGAATCTTCCTGAGTTCAACTCCAGGTAACTAAGTTATTAATGAGACTGGGAAAAGGCAGGGAAATTGGACGAACAGCATGCTTCAGCTCCCTTGATCTGATCTGATCTGTAGGAAATGCAGAAAGCCAAAGGGATCCAGTAACATTGAGCTCAAGCTAGTTTCTGAAAGCTTATTGCTTTTAATAAAAGTTGTTGGAGGTTTTCAAATGCCTTCTGATTTAGGGCTGCCATAACCAACAAGGCTTTTCTCCTACAAGGTCTGCAGATGAAGGAGATAATGTGAGCGCAGGCTGGAGATAGAAAGCGCTATGAATGTCACTATCAGCACTTTAGAGAAAATTTATTCTGATTGAGCACCCTATAACATTTTAAACACTAAGCAACTTAATTTAAAATGTAAATCAGTTGTCTGTTTTAGCTGATTCATCCAATCTGCATATGGCTGCAGAAGATTGCATGTATTATCTCTGAATCATGAAGCCTGTTTTTCTTTTTGTAATTTTAAGTGCATGTCAGGGTATCAGAAAAAGCATTTTGCTCTGGTGTGTGTGTGTGTGTGTGTGTGTGTTTGTGAGTTTTAGAGAATGTAGGTGGCTGCAAGTATTGTATTTTTAAGCATTTACATTTTTATAGTTTTAATTATCTGTCCAATTCAGGAGACATATTTACTCAGTGGCATGGTTTAAGCCATGGGTGTCCAACCTTGGCAACTTTACGATTTGTGGACTTCAGCTCCCTGAATTCCCCACCCAAGATGGCTGGTTGGGAAATTCTAGGAGTTGAAGTCCACGTATTCAAGTGGCCAAGGTTGGACACACCTGGTTTAAACAGAATTACATCAGTTATCACTCTGGTACTGACACCCAGCCACATCAGAAAAGCATGTCGATCAAGCAGGGAGAACTGTCCTCATTTTTGCAACATAGGAGAGATCATGAAAGGAAAGAGGCATTAGCTTGACTGAAGTGAAGAGGGTTGTTTATGGCAGAGGGGAGATGGATTGACAAGGTGGATTTTACATCTTATCCCATGCCAACAGATATACCCTGAGAATCTAAGGAGTAGCTATACTCAATTTCTTCCTCTTCCCATGATCCATCTCTGGACTGTACTGTCTCTTGTCCCTCTTTGCAATGTGCTTCCTCCTTCCTGGGAACCTGCTACAGTACCGCAGTCCATCACATCACCTCTCCCTTCATACAGGTAGGGCACAACTTACAACCATTTGTTTATGACAATTCAAAGTTACAATGGCACTGAAAAAGTGACTTATGAGCACCTTTGCAGCATCCCCAGGATCATATGATTAAAGTTCAATAGCCAGACCCACTAACCTCCTCCCTTGAACCTGGATTGTCATGCTTTCTTAAAGACTGAAAATGTTAATGAATTAATTGGCACATTGCTCCAGCCAGCTGGCCCTAGAACCTGGCAAAATTATATTGAGAGGATGATTCAGTAAGCAGCTGGCTTCTATGAATATACTATGCAAAATTCCAGGTGCCTAAGCCAAGATCTGACTATGGAAAGTTCCAGCTTGACAAGGGAAGAGGAATAACAACCCACAAAATTTGCCTTAGTTTCACTTTGCCAAGCAGTGAAACTTAAAAAAAAAACTACAGAAGGAGCTATATAGTATGAGAATGCTAATGGGTGACTAATGCTGGCAATGTGACTGTACCTGAAAAAAAAATCCAGATTAAATCATTAAACAATGGATGGAAACCAATCAAGGAGCAAACAACCTAGAAATAAGGAGACATTTCCTGAGAGTGAGACCAATTAACTAGTGGAGCAGTTTCTCTCCAGAAATTATGGGTGCTCCATCAGTGGAGGTTTTTAAGAAGAGATTGGACTACTATTTGTCTGGAATGGTATAGGTTCTCCTGCCTGAGCAAGGATTGGACTAGAAGACCTCTAAGGTCCCTTCCAACTTTGTTATTCTGTATTCAGGATTAAGCGATAGGGAAGATGTCTTGTGTGAGAAACTGGATTTCCATTGCTAATCAGATGGGCAAGAAATAATCCAATGGGGTACAACTCAACCTCTTTTTAATCCCTAATGTGATATTGGTGTTGGAATGTTAAATAAGTTGTGTAGCCAATGAAATAGTCCTTGTGGAAAGTTCTTCTTGTTTTCAAGGTTCATTTTTTTCTAAGTCATTTTTTTCAGTGCCATTGTAACTTTGAATGGTTATTAAATGAATGATTGTAAATCAAGGACTACCTGTACAGTACTAGAAATCCCTGATGTAATTCAGATATTGCTACGTTGATATAATATCCTAGCAAAAAAGTGGCATGCCTTTGAGATGACCGTCAAACTTTCAGTCTAATGAATTATATTGTCCTTACCGCTATGGGACAGATAATTTTTAGGGTGCTGATGATGAAGAACCATTGGCATTGTTTCTCACCCTTCTTGCTAAAATACAGACATTTTCCTCAGAAATCTACGCCTGGAGTACCCATATGAATACATTTCCTTGAAAATAGTACCATAGGGCATGATAATAAAAAAAATCATGTGCTGTTTACAACTCTGACAGCTGAAGCAGAAGAAAGTAAATCTTTGCAGTGCATAAAGGATCACGAAGCACTGTTTAAGTCAGGGGTCTCCAACTATGGCAAATATAAGACTTGTGGACTTCAACTCCCAGAATTCCTCAGCCAGCAAAGCAAAACTGGCTGAGGAATTCTGGGAGTTGAAGTTCACAAGTCTTAAAGTTGCTAAGATTGGAGACCCCTGGTTTAAGTCACGGACTGGGGAGAAAAGGGTATTGGCATTATATGATCAAGAGTGAACAATGGAATTGCCATTCCAAGAGATGATGTCCAACGTTTGTCAACAAAGGATCTAATTCTTCCTTGCAGACATGGCAGCAGAAAGGGAAGCCTTGATGGAGATGGCATATCCAGAAGTGCAAGCCTTCTGCCAAAAGCATGGGTTGATGTTTGAGGTAAGCTGGAAGTAGCAGTTGTGGAGAACATTTGCAGCTCAGGATTGAAATATGGAGATCTTGGTGTTCATTGAGCCTGTGTTCTTTTTTTCTTTCTTTCTTCTGGCAAATGTTTCACCACAACGTCTTTTAAGCCAACTCTTGTAAAAAAGCATTAAGGTTACTAAGTTCGGTAATTAAATTTTGCAAGAAGGACACCAAGATCAGCAAACACCAAGATTTCAGTGTAAGCTGGAAGTCCTAAACATTGGCCTTCAACTCCTTTGCTATGGTTGGGGTTCTCCAGAATTGGGGGTTTTATTAGTGCATGTGTGAAAATGTACTCTTTGTTAAGTAATAACTATGATGATAGTGAAAAAGATGAATCTCTCGTGTTTAGAGATAGTGTGTAATCTTATTAAGATAGTAAAGATAGCTCACGCTGCCCTGTGAATTCCCAAAATTTCTGTGAATGAGGCTATCATTCTTGATTTATCCTGGTGAAATTTGTGTGAACATATGTTTATGTTAACAATACAACAGTCAAAAGAGTCAAAACAGTATAATTAATCTGAACAATGCTTGAAAATGTTGTGATTAATTTCAGTTATATATCCTTCTTCTTACATGATCTAACAGATTTATACAAAGAGTTCTAACTGACAAATCACAGTGCATCTTCCTTCTCTGAACAGAAAATTGGAAGAATAGCAATAGCAATAGCACTTAGACTTATATACAGCTTCATAGTGCTTTATAGCCCTCTCTAAACAGTTTACAGAGTCAGCCTATTGACCCCAACAATCTGGGTCCTCATTTTACCAACCTCAGAAGGATGGAAGGCTGAGTCAACCTTGAGCCTGGTGAGATTCAA
>JANHJO010005221.1:255541-267140 GCA_032468235.1 Pseudoxyrhopus heterurus | reverse complement strand
CCCAGAATTCCTCCTGCAGTCATGTTACTTTAGGAATTCTGGGAGTTGAAGTCCACAAGTCTTAAACTTGCCAAGTTTGAAGACCCTTGCTCTAGATGAACTGCTGTTTTCGCTTCTCACTTCTGGCTGCAGTTCCAAAATTAAGGTTACCCTGTGGTAAGATCGATGGCCAATACATTTTACAATAAAACAAAAATCAATAAATAAGTTACCTGATTGGGAGAGGCCATCACTGAATCCCATGAATGTGTCTTCACCAGTAGCGAGAGTTCCCATTATGTTCCAGTGCGTGAAGCCATCTGAAAGAGAAAAGGAGTTACATGGCAGCAGATACCACAGCCAAACAGGCTTTCCCATAAGTTTAGTGGATATCCAGAAGCAATGAGATTTTGGAAGAGGGAGAAGGAGAAGGAGGGAGGCAGAGGGGAAGAGGAGGGAGAGAGGGAAGCAGAAGAGGGACAGAGGAAGAGGAAGAAAACACAAAACCAGTAAAACATGCAAAGCATTGTTTTCTAACCATTTTCTAACTAGTGGCCATAGGAAGCGTTTACATTTTCTTCTATGAAAAGAAGAATTATGTTGAGCCTCACTTTTGTGTATTCATATGTATGTATCTGCCTGCTCACCCTTCATGTTGCGTGTGTGAGCGTTTGCACCGGGAAATACACGGGCAGTATACACTCCACCCAAAGTTACATAACTCAGACAGAACAAGGGAGAGAAGTTCAAAACTGGGCAGTCACTAATATTCCAACCCGTTACCCAATCGCTTCTCCCTTTAGATGCACCAGGGGAAAATTTCCACGGTTTGTTGTTTTTAATCTTTCTTATGTCCCCTTCTCTCACCACACCAAACTTGGCCCCATTGCATTTTGCTTTTGGAGAGTTATCACACTGACACACAGACAGGTTCCCACTGGTTTTACTTCATTGCCTTTCCCCTGAGCTAGGAATTCCCACTAATGGGAAATCGTCTCATTCTCTTCAGCTCCTTTTAACTCCTAGCAACCAGATAGATTTTCTCTGCTGAGTTTCTTTCTGCCTGAATTACACTTAAGCTGGATAGCAACAGGCCCAACTTCCCAACGACGCCAGTGGTAAGGAATCACAGGGCTGTGTGCCAATCCAAATGCATCGACCAAATGCCAAGTGGAGGTACCCTAAGACAGAGGTTACCGTTGCGGCATCCTTACCTTGTGTAATGGCTATGCCATTCATCTTCCGAAGACCTGCTGATGCTGAAGGGCTGCGCAGGAGTGTGAGAGCATAGGTAGTCAAGACAATGGTGTAAGGGTCTTCTACTGAGTACAGGTTGGATTCTAAGAAGTGCTGTGCTTTGGTAATAGCTCCTTTTTCTTCCTAAGCCAGAAGAGGGAAGGAGGAGAGTCATGACTGCAGATTCAACTTGCTACAACAGCCATATTAATCGAAGCCTTGAATGATCAGTAAGAAATTTGTGTCTTTCTCTCTCAGACACAATAGAATTACTATGTTAGCCAGAAAACAGGCAGCCCTATGCAACCCCCACCACCTCATGTAGGAGATTCAAAAGCCTGTGTGGAGATATGAAAGAAGGGTATTCCTCGCCCAGGAGGACCTAGAAACATCCCAAAGACAACAAAAGGACTTTGTTAATTTTGCCCAGTACGTTCATCCTCTAAGAACATGGCTTTGATCAATCCTGGAAATGTATTAATTAAACTCAGGGCACTTCTGCTCTGCTACAGTTTTCATTCCCTAACCTGATAGATGGTCTAAACTGCCCCTGTAACTATTGCCAAACTCATCCCAACAAGAGCGAGCAGAAGCATCCGTGCTCCCTCCAGTTGAACGAGAAGAGAGTGCAGAGTTCACACCAAATCTACCGCCCAATCCATGTCATTGCTTCATATTCTGTCCGTTCTTTGATTTTTAAACAGCTTGAGGGATTGCTGCAAAAGGGAGCTATCAAGCCACACCGATGCTAAATTTAAAAGAAAGGCAAAAAAAACAAAAAAGAGTGTGGTGTTTCAGTGGCCTAATCAACTTTCAGGGAGTTCCTTCCAGTGACGCGATAGTTCGTCTCTGTTTCTGGGAAACTGAACCAGCCAGCATACCACAATACGTTCTTTGTAGCAATTCTATTTGCATCACAGCACAGCCAAACAGGAAAATAAAATCTGTCTTCATGCAAGTGCAGAGCAAAAAAACCTGCATGTGGTGAGGCTCTCGGCTTCTTCTGAATAACGACAGAGTTGGAAGGGACCTTGGAGGGCTTCTAGTCCAACCCCCTGCTCAAGCAGGAAACCCTATACCACCTTCAGACAAATGGTTGTCCAATCTCTTCTTAAAAATCTCCAGTGTTGGAGCATTCACAACTTCTGGAGGCAACTCTTTCCACTGGTTAATTGTTCTAACTGTCAGGAGATTTCTCCTTAGTTCTAGGTTGCTTTTCTCCTTGATTAGTTTCCATCCATTGCTTCTTGTACTGCCCTCAGGTGCCTTGGAGAATAGGTTGACCCCCTCTTCTCTGTGGCAGCCCCTTAGGTATTGGAACACTGCTATCATGTTACTCCTAGTTCTTCTTTTTATTCAACTAGACATACCCAATTCCTGCAACCATCCTTCATGTGTTTTAGCCTTCAGTCCCCTAATAATCTTTCTTGCTCTTCTCTGCACTCTTTCTAGAATCTCAACACCTTTTTTATATCATGGTGACCAAAACTAGATGCAATATTCCAAGTATGGTCTTGCCAAGGCATTATAAAATGGTTTCAATACTTCATGTGATCTTGATTCTATCCCTTTATTAATGCAGCCTAGGACTCTCTGACTTCCTCCTGTTTTGAAATAAACCTGATATTTCACCAGGCTGCCAGGGAGCACTCATTCCATAGAAAGCCTGCTTTCTAAGAGGACATCACTAGAACAAACCATCCAGGAAAATGTTTTCTAGTCTTCAACCTCCATTGTCTGGAAAAGGAGATGGAGAGGGTGGTTGGGCTTCAGTTCCAGAGGACTCTGAAGTAAGTAGTTTACCTAAACCCATCGTGGTTGGGTTTTAGATTGGGAGTCAGTACAGATACAGCAATGGTCATGTTTGTCAATGAACTATTGAGAAGCCAGGATTCAGGCAATGAATCCATCTTAATGCTTCTTGAGCTCTCAGCAATCTTTGACACTTTGACCCTGGTAATCTTCTGGATCAACTTTGGAGGTTAGGAGTGGGAGCAATGTGTTACACTGTGTTGCATTCTTCTTCAGTGGTCTTTTCTAGCTGATGTTGAAGGAGGAGGAGAGGTCATGCCCACAAGCCTTCACTTGGGGAATGCCATTGGGCTTAACTCTCTCTGCTTTTATTTTTATTTGTTTATTTATTATTTATTAAATTTACATGCTGCTCATCTCATGGTGATACTTTTGTTTGACTTCTACAAGTATTATCAGTAAGCCACCATCAGTATGCTGCACTGGTTAAGGAGCTGCAGTGGCTCAGTGGTTAAGAACACAGTACTGCAGATCAGCAACTTAGCAGTTCGAATCCCACCAGGCTCAAGGTCGACTCAGCCTTCCATCCTTACGGGGTAGGTAAAATGAGAACCCAGATTGTTGGGGGCAATATGCTGACATTGTAAACCGCTTAGAGAGGGTTGCAAGCCCTGATAGGCGGTATATAAATACAGTGCTATTGTTATTGCTATTGGTTGCCAGATGACTTTCAACGGTATTTCAAGATGCTGGTTTATTTATTTATTTAGGAAATTTATATTGCCGCCTATTTGCACATGGTGACTCAAGGCGGCTTACAAGAATATAAAACCTCATATAAAAAACAATAAAAGCAATAAAAGAGAGAATCATATAATAAATTAATAAAATAATAAAATAAAATAACCTCCACCCCCCCACCTCAGCGACAAGACATCAGATGAGCCATTTAATGGGTTATCACCTATAAAGCTCTGCATGGCATAGGACCTAGTCATTTGAGAGACCACCTGTCTCCATGTTTCTAACCTGTGTATTCAGGTCAACTGGAGTGGGCATGTTCCAGCTCCCATCCTTTAAGCCTTAAGGAAGGAAATTGGTTCTTGGCTCTTTGGTTTTTAGTCTCTGATCAGCTGTCACTCATAAATACTGGGCAAAATGTGGAATGTCTTGGACACATTTATCTTTTACCTCAGAAGTCACCCCTGTTTCCAGCAATGCTGCTACTACATACGCTGTTACAGAAATCTTCCCATGAATTCCACCCTGGAAGAAAATGAAATAAAAGGATTACTCTTTTATGAACACAAAATCTGCACTTGAATCCAATCCCCTCTTTTTACATTTTCAATATTTCTCAAGAGATTCTGAACCAAAAATGTATGAAGAACCAGTGAGGTCCAGAGTGTTTGAATTGTTATATGTTTCTTTTAAACTGTTTTTATACTACTTATATATAATTTACTGTTGTATTTATCTATGTTGTGAGCCGCCCAGAGTCCCTTGGGAGTTGGGCGGCATATAAATACAATAAATAAATAAATAAAAGAATGCAGCGGAACAACATCTCTTTGCCTCTCTGAATGGGAAATGTATATCTTTATGAATGACTGAATCTTTAGAGAACATGTAATAACTATCAATTCCCTAATTGGGAAGAAATTATTTAATTTATGGATCGAAGACTGAAGAGAAATCTTATAACTTTCATCCTGAAACAGTCTATTGTTGAGAATTAGAAAAATCGATGAAACGTATCCCTAGTCAAGATGGCAAGTGTGCATTCTTGATATAGCAATAGCAGGAAATGTGTGCCTTTTTCAACCAAATAGGTGAAATTAGTAAACATTTTAAAACCATAGACATGTAGAAGGATGGGCTCTCATCCACCACTCTTCCTCTTTGATAATTTGGGCTTTCTTAGTGAGGTCACTGAGAATTCTGTTGATCCAATTGTCTAGTTTTTGTTTTCTGTTAGTGTTTACTAGGATGTAAGTTTCTTTGTCTTCTAGTAGTTCTTTTGCTTTTTGTAAATATTGTGATCTTACAAAAAGCAAAAGACCCAGCAACCCCAGAAGAAAAAACTGGAGTCATCTACAACATTCAGTGTAATGGTTATGTAGGATAAACAGCCACTATGTAGGATAAACAGACAGAAAACTGGCAGAATGCATCCATGAATACCAGCTAGCACTTAGAAGACATGATGAAAACTCTTTAATTTCACAAGATATGAACAGATTTAACCATAGTTTCAATTGGGGAACGTTGATCATCCTAGACCGAGCCAAGTCCAAAAACACTAGGGAATTTCTAGAACCTGGCACTCTGACAAATTAACCATCAACAGGCACATAGATATAAATATTATGTACTGTATACACTATGCAAAAGAAACAATAAACCAGCCAAAAAAGGGAACAAAAAGTTCAAAACTCCTTCCCACCAGCAATCAGCACCCAGATGAGCATAGTTTAACATCAGACCAACCATCAAGTAAACCACACCCCTATTGAGGAGCTGCCAAACAAGCCAACAGTAAACAGCCCAACCAAAGAATCTCTAAAATGACCACAAGGCAAGCCACTAGAATATAAGCTGAGAACAAACCCCATTCCTTATGGCACTGATGATGTTACTTAGCTTCGTCAATCGAATATTTGCAAGAAAACAACCAAGCACAGAGAGCATCAAGGTCCATTCCCCCCCCCAATGTAGACTTACTTATCAACACCATAGGCTAATCCTGCAAACTGTAACAAATCCAACTTTGAAAACACTGGTCTAGAAGCTTGTCAGGGTATAATTGCAAATCTAACCCAGCCACCCACCCTTTTGGTACCTGGATGTCCTTATTGAGTATCCTGCCCATGGCTGGAAATGAGCCATCTTCCTTCTGATGCTGGATGATCCAATCTTTGGCAGCTAAAAGTTCTTTGGGGTCAATGAAAATGAATTCCCGGGATTGAGCAAAAGATTTCAGAACAAAGGCTGTTAGCCTGGAAATACAAAGGTCATAAAAGTGCCTGAGGATGATTGCCACCATACTTGGCTACTTACTACTGTGTGAGCTTGTATCTACCCAGCCACTGACTTCATACTCCCAACCCCGAGGAACATTTTCATTCTGCCCCATAAGTATTCTCCTCCTCACTGCTGTTTTCTGTGGGAGTTGACAAGCATTCTTCCAGCTTATTAATGTGAAAGTTATAAAACGGACTTTCAGGGTGGTCTTCCCCTATCAACTTTGTCCCTGTTTTGCTGCATTTGTTTTTGCACTTAAAAACCCACAACCCATGGTGAATGGTGGTAAAGTAGAGAAATGCTCAATTCCAAAGAAGCACAATGAAATGTACTTGAATGGAAAAGGAGCAACAGAGCTAGGAGGCAAGTGAGAAACCACCCAATCTGTGGTCCTAGTGTCTGTGCAACAGCAATAGCACTTAGACGTATATACCGCTTCACAGTGCTTTACAGCCCTAACTGGTTTATAGAGTCAGCATCTTTCCCCCAACAGTCTGGGTCCTCATTTTACCGACCTCGGAAAGATGGAAGGCTGAGTCAACCTTGAGCCTGGTGAGAATCGAACTGCTGAACTGCAGTCAGCTGGAAGTCAGTAGAAGTAGCCTGCAGCACTGCATTCTAACCACTGCACCACCACGGCTCATAGAACTGATATCTCAGTATTTTCTTCTATACTTCAACTAAGCCAGAAATATTTTGATTGAGCTGCAGAACTCCATGCCAGCATCAATTGCAGGGCAGGACAAATATCACATGTGCAACTACTCTGAACACCGTGGGACAAATAGAATGTTATCTTCCTACCCATTAATTTGCAACATACCACATGCTCCCTGAGGAATCCCTTTCTCCAAAGGCACTGTAGGAACCATCTTGCCTCTTGTAGGTCAGTTGGCGCTGGTATCCTGGAAAGAACCCATAAGACAGTACTGTACATAGAAGCTGAACGTACAGGCCAAACTTTATTTACCGAAGTGAAATGTTTTGCATGTTGGGGCCAGAAGCAATTGCTTTCTGAATCTCCTCTTAGAAAATATCCCTGTAGCCTTTCAAGGGTCAGTACCTTGCACTAGGTAATCGATGGCTTCGCTCTCTACCTCTGGGCTAAGTTGTTTGGTCTTCTGAAGATACTTGAGGACAAAGATGTTGGGAGCAAAATGAATCATATTCTGCTCTCCGCAACCAAAGGGCAATTGAAGGAGGTTGTCCAGATTGTTCAGCGTTGGCCCCATCACATCTCCTGGTACCAAAAGAAAAGCATAGTATCAGCCAGAAAAACTTGCGTTCTAAGATCAGTACTGATTCTCTCAGGTGGGAGCGAGCAAGAAACGGAGCAGAGTCCACAAGTGCCCTATCAATATAAGACAGATTCTCTCAATCTTGGCAAGTTGAATATGCTTGAACTTCAAGTCCCAGAATCACCCTAGTCAACATGGTGGACGCTGGTCTAAAGTCTTCATATAGCCCCGAGGCCTCAACATACCCTCTCCTATACGGAGTTTAATTATTTCTAGTTACTGGTTTCTCATTTATATGCAATTCACAAAATGGGATTACCCTATCACAATAAAGGTACCTGTTTATATTTAACATATTTTTATTTTATATTTATATTTTATATTTTAGTTTATATTAATCCAGTTAATCCTACGGAGATGCCCAATAACCCAGGAATTGCTAATATTCTTGCAGTAAAAGCTCCCAACAGTCTTAAGCAATCTATTGAAATAATTGAACCTCAGATCTTAACAGACAATATTTTTAAGTGTGTGCTTTTGTTTTCAAATTTAGGAAACATTGATGTACCCAGATTAAAAAGAAAAACCAACCAGATCTGATGCCAACTCAGATCTTACCCTCTGATCTAGGCTCTTCTTCCTAAAATAATCAAATGGGCAAGACATTTGAGACTAGAAGTAGTTTCCTGAAAAACTAAGGAAAAATTCTAGACTAAAATTGAATTAATTTATGCCAACAGTGTCCTATGGCATGTAACCAAATAGTGCTTGCCACATTACATTTTCCAGAAACAAGAGACTGTGCCCTGAAGGGAAGATTCAGTATAATCTTAGATTATTTTGATAAAAAGATTAGATATATTTACATACATTAGTCATTCTAGCTAAATGGAGCCTCTGTGTTCCAAGACAGCATATTACTGTGTATCAGCTGTTTCGGCCGATACCTCCTCACCTAGTTTGGGTGCGTAGTTGCAAACAATCTTCTGCACTGGAATGTATTGTGGAATGAGCCACAAATTCCAAAATGCCGCAATTGTTATTAAAGAAAACTAAAAATGAAGTACCCCAATCCAGAAAAAAATGCATCTCGGAATCTAGTTCTAGGGAAATAAGCAGACAAGAATTTAACTTTTGTGCTCTGCTTGAGAGATACCAATTGAGGCATTGAGTAATTCCTTCTTTGCTCCGATACAGAGAGCTTCCTGTTATGCCGATACAGTATGAACTCCTGCCATGAGTCTGTCACAACAGAGCTGACTTTAATGGTTGCCAGTGTTCATACCAATAACAGAGGCAGTAGCTCTCTCTGAGCCTGGAATCACATTGTGAGGAACGCCCAGTGTGAATGCTTCGTTGTGATTCTCGTCCGTCTCCTCTTTCCTCCAGATTTTGAATTCGCCCGCAGAACCCCAACCTGTGGAGAAGCCGATATACTTCACCTCCGGCTGCCTGGAGGTGGACCAAGTCACAATGATGGACTCATTGAGAGTGAAGGAGCCGTGGCCCACCTGCACAGAGAAAAATGACACACCAAAATCCAGGCAGGGGATGCATATTATCGTGAGCTGCTTAAGGAGGACTACTGAAAGCATTACCTAATTAATATAAAGATAATGAGAAGAAGACAAGGAAAAAAAAACCCACCTGGATGACTCCATGGGCCCAGCTGATCCAAAAACTTCGAAATTCCTCCCACGAAAGGATGCCTATAGTCTCTGTGCTGGCCACCGGCTCACCCATCTTGCTAGTAGAGATCCAAGTTTTGGAGTTCTGGTGCCCACCAATGACAATTTCAGTCATCTCCGCCATGTCATGGGGGGCAGAGGACAAAGCGATGTGGGCATTATTGTGGGCCTTGATGGCAACATCAAAGCGCATCATGTGGGCAGGTTTCTGCACATACTGGTACTCATACTTATTAGGAGTGGAAATGTGAATTTTCTCTAGTCAAAAATAAACCAAAAACACTGTCAGTGTTCAGTCTCATTCACAGCAATGCACCTCCAAAGACACATCTCCATGGGCCTCTTTTAAACTATTCTCCCCTTATGTAAAATAGTTTTAGAGCAAAAAGGCCACAGCGAATAACTTGAATTCCATATGCTCAAGGCAAGGTTTCCTGGGTACATCCTTTCTCACCCCTCAGCAGGAACGTAAACTATCTATATGTTTTAATTGGAGATTAATTACAATGAAACTCCTTTAAATAATGTTTTCCCAGAGAATACAGAAGATACAGTGGTCAGGGATCATGTCAACAAAATGGCAACATTTTTAGAATCACATTTGTTAAGGAGCATTGGCTTCTTATTTTATAGCCCTAGATCCCTTCTTGGTAGCCTTATGAGTTGTGCTGTCCCAACAGCTGAGCTTTAATTGTTGTCAAGAATGATGCTGGAGGGAAGTGGTTCAGTGGTACCTTGGTACTCATCATTAATTGGTTCTGGAAGGCAGGATGAGTACCAAAAATGATGAATACCGAACAAATTTTTCCCGTAAGGAATAGTTGTAGTGAGTCAAAAGCAGCCGACAGCAACAAGTTGTGCGTTGAGTGCCAAACAAGCGATGAGTAACCAGGACAAAATTTTCACATCAAAATTCATCGAGTACCAAATTCAATGAATTTCAAAGCAGTTGTGTACCAAGGTACCACTGTACTGTCTTTACAGTTTAATCTGGGGCAATTTAAAGATAGAAACTGGTAAAATCCATAGGCTGGGTTTTCCCTCTCACCTAGTATCACATACAAGGGAGCAAACCAGCCACTAATCACCATCCTTATAGCTTGTAGTGGGTAGCTTGGGTAACTGTGAATAAGTACTTGAGACAGAGCAATTAGCTAACTGCCATGCTGCCCAAGCAACAGGTTACCAGTGTGAAAGCTATCTGTGCTAGTGACCTGCTACTCACACTATTTCTGAATGTGAGTGTAGTGCTCTTCTGGAAGAGCATAAATGTGTCCCAAAATAACCCAGAGAAGAGGTGTTAGGTCAAGGTTTCTTCCATGACCACTTCTGTTCCACTCGTCATACAAATTATTGTGAGACATGGATTTAGCATTTTTGTAGAAGGCTTGGCTGTGGGGTTTCGAAGAATTTTAGGTGATCTCACTTTCACTTTGCCCACACTCTTCACTCGTGTAAAAGAATCGGCAGTACACAGTTGGCAGAACCTGGCTCTTTTCCCAGTTTGACCTCCTTAGCTACCCCTCTCTCCACAGATCTATCATATAACCACTAAACGCCTATACATGAAAAAGAAGTCTAGTGAATGTTGAAAAGAGTGCTTCAGTCATGAACGTTAAGGGTCTGCATGATATACAAGTGGTGCTTTGCAAAGTATGGTTAGACACTGATTAGAAATTACTCAGGCAGATCCCTATGTGGGATCAGATGTCTCACTTCTCCACCAAGCCAAAATGGCCAGAAGGCAAACTCAAGGACTTGAAGAGAGGGCATACTCACAGCAGTCTCCAACTGCCACCAGGAGATTGTTAGCGAGACACTATAGATTATTCATACAACAAGGCTTTTCTTGGGATAAGAGGGATAACATAACTCTTTAACTTGAACAGCTAAAGGCAAACAAAGGTTACTTCCTCAACAGGACAGTAGGGAGGAGAAGAAGAAGAAGAAATGTTGTCAGGGCATAATTATTAAAGGCAGCTAGCAGAGCTTGAGAACGAGCCTCGAGAGGGAAACTGGTGCTGAAATTTTGCTGAAACGCAGCTGCTGAAACTGCTACTGAAATTCTCTTACCGTTAGGACAGAAGAAAACACTGTAGGTATATTCTCTGGTCAGACCTTCTGGCTACAAAAAAAAATGGCATTTTTTTCAGAAATACCTACACCAAAATTCAATGGCTTTCTCTTTAACAAAAGGTATCTAAAGAAAAACTTCAAATTTAGTTTACTGAATGCCCACCCCACAACAAAATAAAGCAAAAACACCAAATCTAGTATACCTACATACAATATTTTAAGAAATCAATCAATGACACAAAAATGAATGATGATTAAAGTTTAACCAAAGCTTGGTTTTGCTGTCTAAGAGAAAGCACTTGAGTTCATATAAATATTCTTGGAAACAGAATTTTGCAATTGGGGAACCTTTGGAAATAGTTCTCCTTTCTCTAGGACTACCAGCCCATCTCAGAAAGAAGAAATATGAATAGAAGAATTTCTTTTTAACATGCCAGGCACACTCATGTGGGGGATCTGTGGGTCTTGGTTTTTAAATGCCAAATTCTACATCCTACTATCCATCTACTCAGAAAACATTAGAATCACTTCTAGCTTCTGTGGCTCAAGTGGTAAAATCACAGTACTGCAGTACTGCAGATCAGCAGTTTGGCTGATCGAATCCCA
>JANHJO010005221.1:109479-125232 GCA_032468235.1 Pseudoxyrhopus heterurus | reverse complement strand
CAAAAAAATCAGCTATCAAGTAAATATATTGATAAGTGAAAAATACATGGAGAGAAATCGTACTATTGTTATAATAATGATTTTAATCACAGGGGGAAATCCCATTATTGCTAGTTAATTGGATGATTCTTAAATAAAGTCTACCGTAGTTTGTTTCTGGCCAGCTGTGGTCCATTTCTTTAGCAAAGAACCAATATTTACACAATACTGGCCCAAGTACAGTATGTCATTTAGCCATGTTTAGGTCTTTCACATACACACACACAAATTACACACAATACACACAAGACTGCTCATTCTTACTCATCAGTCTCTGTGTTTATGAAATTAGCTTCCCATTTTTGATTCATGATTACAGTAAAAGGGTGACAGAGTGGAGGCCATGGGAAGATAAGATTTCACCAGAAGCAGGTTAGATATATAGCTATATATAAGAGGAAACACTCCCTCAACCTTGCTCAACCTCCTGTCCTATCAGACTACATTTTATATATTTATTTATCAGAGTTTGAAACAGTCCGTCTCCCTCACAGAGGGACCCTTTATAGTGTTCAATAAAATATGAAAATATAAAAAAAGTATATAAAACTTAACATTTAAAAAGAGGCAAGGATTATTTTTAAAAATGTAAAAAAATCATTAAAAGGCAGGGTTCAGGACGCTAATGGGATGGATCGATGTAATGGGACGAAAACAGTATCCATGGTAGACTGGCCCCATCCATGTACGACTTTAAAAATTATAATCAATATCTTGAATTGAACCGAGACGCAAGCTGGCACCCAATGCAGCTCATGCAGCAAAGTTTATTTTATTTATTTATTTAATAATATTTCTATAAGTTATTAAATGCACCGTTCTTTGGGCGCCCAAGTTTGTGTTTGCAGCCACATTCTGTTACCAGCTAAACCTTCCAGATATTTTTCAAAGATAGCCCCATATAGAGCCCATTGCAATAATTCAAAAGGGAGACAGTCCAAACAGGAGAGACATGGAGGATAATGGGAGTTATAATTGAAAATAAAACACTTGCTAGAAAATGACCTGGGTTTTAAAAGCTGAGTTTAATTCTCATGATGAGTTTAATTCTCATCAACAGAAGATAATATTTGTATCTCAGGGTTGAACTGTGCAGTTCTTGGAGCTCTCTGAGCTTGGTTGTTTTTAATTCTCATCATTTTCCACGTTTAAAAGCCAGCCCGGCTGGCAAAAGCATCTTTCTGCCTGAATTGCTAGAGCTGTTGCTAATCAGACCAGATTATACTGGTCTATGCGCACCAAGGCAGCTTCCGGTCTGCCTGCACTCCGCACAGCATCTGTGATCCCTCCACCAGTTTGATAGAAGTGGGCTTTCTCTGCACAAACCCCCTTCATTAGCTCTGTTAAGGGTGACTTTAAATGCTGAGGACCATGAACAGCTGCATTTCACAGCTGCAAAGCAATTTTGGGGAGTAAAAGTCTTATCATTTCTGTGTCACACCCTGACTTGGGCTCACTAAAAGTCAGTCCAGAGAAAAACACACAGCAAACCTTGAAGGAATCACTCCACAACCCAGGACTGAATCAAACAGCACTGCAAAATTGACAGTGGGCATTAGAAAATGCCCACATTCGAACTCTGCCCCTGTGAAATGTAGATACAACTAAACCAATTACATAATAGGGAATAGGCAGATCTTGCAGAGACGATTACAGATACCAAGATACGTTTTAGATGGGAAGGATGTTCTCAGATACAGAGGCTGAGAGGGAAGATCAAGCAGAATTGAGGTTGCTTTATAAAAGACTGCTTAGCTGCCTCCCCTCCCCAGAACTGATGTTTTCTGCCCAAAAGCACATTTCGACAACAGGAAGTGGTGACTTTCCTCCTGCACGTTGCAATCTCTTTAATCACAAAGACATAATTTCAAGCATGATGGTTATTAAAGATGCTACGGGCAAAAGGGGATTTAATGAACTCTTCTTCCACAGGGATGGCAAGGGGGTGGCAGGCAGAAGAAGAAAGGAGAGCTTGTCCATTGAAAAGGATATGAACAATGGGGGTGCGGAAATAAAACGGGGAATTGCTGAAGCAATTAAGTAAATAAAGGTACCATCTTTATGAAATCCCCTTGAAGAAATATAAAAGCGTTCGCACCTTTTTCTTTTTTGTTTAACAAAAGACATGTGATGCCTAGTCAGTAATGCATGGAATGGATAAAGTCATCCCTGATTTTATTTCCATTTGCCACGTAGTCCCTGACATCTGCCCATTGCAGTGGAACCTTGTGGAGGTTGCAAAATGGTCATGTAACCCACTCAATTTTATGACCTTTTTTGCAGTGGTCGTTAAGTGAACCCAGCGGTTATAGGACAAATGCAGCAGTCGTTAAGTAAACCCATTGTATCAAAGTAACTTCCAATTTTCAGCAAAACCATCATATAATTCAGTCATATGACCACGTGAAGCTGCAAACAGCCATAAATGTGGCCGTGTTGCTGAGTGCCCATAATGTGGTCACATGACTGACTGTTGAAACTTCAGAACTGGATTGTAACTCCTTTTTTCAGGTATGCTGTAACTTCCAATGGTTGCTAAGCAACCGATCATAAGTCAAGGACTACCTGCATAATACTTTAAGACTGACAGACAAGCAATTCAGAATTGACAGCACATCATTCATTCATGGAATTCACTGCCATGAAAAGCAGTTACTCTATAGATAGCTTTGAAATGGTAGATTAAATCACAGAACCTACATATTATTTAAAAGCACTCTATCCCTGAGTTTTAGCAACTAGGATGCCACTGTAGAAGACCCGGTTCCTTTTTGTCCATTTTTTGGGACTGTTCTAAGGGGTAGATAAGAAGGACATTGAGAAGAACAGAACCTTTTAAAGCTCGAACCCATACAGGTCTTAAAATTCTTCCAAAAACTTAAGACAAATGATATTCACATAAATTTTGTTTCTGAAAGGTATGTAAGTACCAGGTTCAGAAGAACCACTAAAATGAGTGCTCTAAGTAAGTTTGGCTATAAGGCCTCTCTTGGAGGCATCCAGAGGGATCTGGCAGGTTGACCGTGTTGGAAATAGTCATATCCTGTGCACACAGAGCCCAACCTCATAACTTAGATGTGTTTATTTAATAGATTTATACAGCTGGTGCCCGTTCCAACTGTTAATAACAGCAATAAAACAAAAAAGAATAAAAAGAATAAAAGCAAAAACCTGGCACTTCACCTACCCTTCTCTAATGCTTCCAACAAAACTATCACCAGGCTCCAACCTCACTCTGTCCCAATGCTTGGAAAGAGTCAGCTCTTTAGGCCCTTTCAGAAGGTTAAAAGGGGGGGGGGCTGTTGATTCGTAGAGGAAGGGCACTCCAAGGGCAAGAACTACTATGGGAGAGGCAGGCTTCCTAGGTTCTGCTAGATGGCAACGTTTAAGGGGGAAGAAAATCAGGAATGCACCCAAAATTTTCAACCTGGTGCGATAGGCAGAGCGGGAAAGGCAGTTTCAAAGATGATCTTATTCCATGCAATGTCAGGATTTAAAGAGGATAACCAGCACCCCGAATTGCAACTGGGAGCCAATGTAGTTCACAAACAGCAGCGTGAAGCAAGGGACACTGCATGCTATGCCACATTCTAGACTAGTTATTTCAAGAGCAGACGTATCTAAGGTTTATTGTAGTAATCTAGGCAGGAAGTGATCAAGGGATGATTGATCATGAACAAGGCCTCTTGGTCCAGGAATAAGCATAACTGGCATGCAAGATAGATGCAAAGCCCTCTCCTCAGGCACGGCTGTCTCCTGCTCCTTGAGCAGAAGCTGCAAGTCCAGGAGAGCCTTCAGATTGTGCACCAGCCCTCAGATTGTGCACCAGCGCAAGTCAGAGATAACACATCACTAGATCTTGAGAGAGGACTAAAAACCCAGAGCTGCTTCCTCCCCACCCAGACCCTCACAACCTTTAGGCACTGGGTCAGCATCGCAACAGCATCACCTGCCTGGTCAAGGTTGGAGACAATGGAGTATCAGAAGCATACTCTATGATACCACACCCTGTATTGTTAAATGGCCTCACTCAGAAGTTTCACCTAGATGTTAAAGAGCAGCAGCAAGAGATAGGAACCCGAGGCATCCCACCCTGCAGAGATTTCTCACCCCCTCCCCATAATGTAGCCTGCAGTGACTGCCATGGAGGAAGGAGGAGAACCAATGCAAGACAATGCTCCCCCAATCCCCAGAACTAGTCCAAAAGGATACCCTGGGGATGGTACCAAAGATCCAGGAGGGGCGGAGCTCTCAAAGTTCAGTCAGGACTGGGAACAAGGCAGATTGCCGGATTTTTATCTTAAATCTCTTGGCTCCTTTCACCGCCTGCTATCCAAATGAGATCAAGTGACCTCAAACGGCCCGGCCTGGGACCAACCATTCACACCGAAGCACGCCTGCATCACAGCCGCTGAATATGGGCTGCAGCTCATGTCCTAATCTGGATATCCCCAGCAGCAGCAACAAAAGATGCGGGGCGGGGGAGGGGAGAAAGAGAAGTTCCTCTCCTGGCCGATCCTCCCGTGAAAGAAGAGAGTGGCGCGGGCGCAGCCACGGCCGGCCCCGGCAACTCTCAAAAAGAGCGGCGCGGATCCGAAAGATACCGGAGCCTTCCCAAAACTACCGAGGCTTAATTTGCTGCTCCCTCCCCTCCCCGAAACCAAAACTCCCCGCTCCCCAAACGCCCGTCCTTCACCGACAGCCTGCTTCCCTCTCGGAGACAGTCCCGCTCGATGCGTAATTGCGCACGGAAAGCAAAAGCTTTGCTGGGGAGGTTGTGGGCTGGGTGGGGGGGGGGATACCGAGGCTATTGTTACGCGCGCTTCTCTCCTTCCCTTTATCTCCCTACCTCTTGGAGCGCCGGAAGAGGGTGCCCGCCAAAGTTTCCCAGCAACTCAGATCGGACATCGCGCCCCGGCCAACTCACTCCCCAGTCAATGGGAAATGACCGGCCAGCGGGCCCACCGGTTTCTCTTCGCCGCCAGCGCCTTCTCCGAGGTCCGCCCGTCTTGCACCCGGGAGGGACTCTGCAGCGCCCCCTTTCGATCTTTGCAAAGCTCCTTTTTCTTTCGTGTGTGGCCCCTCTCTCCCGGCAGCGGGGAGAATGGCATCGAGGCGCTTTCCAAAAAAACGGCCAATTTGAAAGAAGGGTTGACTTGGACTCGCATATCATGGAAAAAGCACGGGGCTCCTTGGGGGGAGGAGAGGTGGCCCCTGCACGGTTTCCTTTGGGTACTAGAGCCTCCTTCTCATTTATGAAAACTAGAAACTTGTAGTTTCCATTGAGAATTTATTTATTTATTATTTGTATTTATATACCGCTTATCAGGGCTTTACAGCCCTCCCTAAGCGGTTTACAGAAGTAAGCATATATTGCATATTGCATATTGCCCCCAACAATCTGGGTCCTCATTATGTCTTATTATGCCATTAACCAAGGAACTCTGGACACTCCACACAAGGCTGGAATGTGAATGGCCTGAAATCCTGTAGCATGCTTTGCAGCTAAACTAAACTTTGAATTCAAGGGGCAGTGAAACACACAAAATGTCCTGTGATGAGCCTTGGGCCTCCAGCATTTGGGGTCACCTAAAGGCCAGCCAGCTGTAACAGCCCTTCTCCCACTGTTGCTCCCTGTCAGTTGGCATTCAAAGAATGCAGCTTGCCAAGAAGCAGCTATCAAAACTAATGGCCATACAGACCACCCTGCTGGATTAATTTGTCTAGTCATTTAAATGGATACCCTCTGGCAGTATGGCAGAGGGTTCTACAGTTTAATTCTATTTTGTGCAAAGAAATAGATCCTTTTAGGAGTCCCAAATCTATCATCCTCCGGGAGTGGGGCGGCTTATAAATACTAATAATAAATAAATAAATCATTCAGTTTAGTGGATGACCTAAATATTATGAAATGTCGGCAAAAAATGTTTAATTAATCCTATATTCCAGACCATGCATTATTTACTCTCTATCTCCTGTTATCTAACATCCAAACTAGAAACATTGCAACCGTTATATATTTTTTTAACTTTAAGAGCATTGCTGTAGCCCTCTGCTCATTTTGAACAGGTTTGAACATGTCTGATCATCTCATCAGTACTGCAAGCTTTACTACCCTGAATCATCATCTCCTATTTAAGATAGTCCTGAAGAAATTTGACCCAACAATGAAGATCCTCAATACGGTAAAATGTAGGTCCCACCTCAATATTCTTGCAGAAGTAGACATGGTTAGATTAAGTGGTGGTGGTATCCGGTTTATCAGTTAGGGGTTTATTTACAGCTGGCTGAAAACATTTTGAAATGCACTTGGTTCTCAATTCCATACCAAACTTAACATCTGACAAAACAGGCTATTGACACAGGCATGGATTAATTTACAGAATAAAGGAGAATAATCATGCTCTTTCTTACATAAACCCATTAGATATGCTAATCCAAAATTCTTTTTATTGCACTGAATAGCCGGAGGTCTTTAAAAGCCCAAAAGCCTTCCTTTATTATTTGTCAGACAGACATACTTTGAACTAGGATATTCCAATTATTCATCATTGCTAACAGCCACAAATAGATATCTCCTTTCTTGATTATTGATCCAATTCCTTTTAAAGCTATTTAAGCCAACACTGTGATCACATCATGTGCTTGTAATTGCAAATTGTGTGCAGTTATGTTGTGTCTGACCTCGTTCCGCTGTCAATCCAATTCAAGACTAAAATTGACTAAAAAAAGACACTGAAGAAAAATGCAAACCAAATAACAGACAGTAAGCCTGGTTTTCTTCAACTTATGACTGGTCATTTAAGGACCATTCAATGTTGCAATGGGCCCCACAAAGCTACTTGCAACCCAGTTCCAGAGTTCTGACAGCTGCACACACCCCTGTAGTCACATGACCACATTTTGGGGACTTGGCAAGTGACTTACCTTTACGGCAAGTTGTAGCATTTTGCATCAAACTCACTTTGTGATTCACAACACTTTTTTTTTTGCCAATTTCTGTCTTTTTCACTTGGTTTAGAAATATATTGATTTGCTTAATGACCATGACATTCACTTAACCACCACTGCATTCACTTAACAATTGTGATGTTTGCTTAATGGCAACTGCAAAAAAAAGGGGTAAAATTGGATCTGATCACATGGGTGTCTCAATTTGTGACCGTCATGGAAATTCCAGGCTCCATGAGAGTCTTAAATCAAGGATTACTACCTGCAAGGAAAGTACACCAGCAAAAACAGGACAAACCCATAGCCATTCTGTTTTGTTAAGATGGGAAAACTTAGACTTCCAGGGCCTTGAAAAGAGAAGAAATAAGTCAGCTTTAAACTTCATCTGCTAAATTTGGCATCTGCTAAAATTTAAGAGACTAATGTCCTCCAGAAACTTACCCCATAGAATGGGGAAATGGGATTTCAGCTTGGATGGATCCAATCGATCCAATCTGAATCCAGGCCAGCCTCTCTTCCCAAACATCCTGCCTGCCTCTCTGTGTGCAACAGCCACCAAACAGGCAAAGCTTTAACCCTCTCAGCTTGAGGGTCAGCAGCCAAGGGCAACGCACACAGTGGCAGAGGGTCAAAAGAGATAGCAGAAGTGAGTGAAGGCTCTGTCTCCAGAGCAGTGGCTGTCTGCCTGGGCCGGGGACGGCAATGCACAGCACACATGGACCAATATCCTCCCTGCAGGAAATCATGTGTCACCCAATGGACTTCCTCTTGCTCTCTCTCTCTCTCTTGTTCATAGCAATGAGGTTGCCTTTAGAATAACAGCATCACACAGTCTGCAGCCCAGGCAGTTGCTATCTTCTTCATAGCTGCTGCACAACAGATCAGGTTGGTTTGAGAAAAACGATACACTACCACCAAACTGCAATTGAATCATCTCTTTACTTTCGTAAAATGTCAGTCTTCATTTCCTGGCCAAGGCCGATGAAACCTCCTCAGGAGGGTCTTCAGCAAGCCACTTCCATTTGGATTTCTTTCCTTAGCTACTAGATGGTGGATGTGGTGGCCAAGAACAAGCTGGCTTTTTAATTTTTTTTTTGTATGAAAATGTCAACACTCCACACCGACATAAGCCAAAGAAGAAATCAAAATAGTGGGCTTCCGTAATCTCCTAAACTACTAATATAAATCATGTTTTCCTGTCTTCCCGTTTTGGAGCTAACTCTAATTATAGAACACTTACATTTAATGTGATTTTTATATAATTTTATATGTGGTTTTATCGTTTGTTGTACACCATGCCACACCTTCAGTGAGCCACCAGTGAGATGGGCAGTTATATGTATTTAATTGTATGTATGTATAAATAGCAAAGAGCTGATCTGAGCATGATTTGAACCTTAGGTCAGCTGCCTTAACATTTTGTGAGGATCACAAAGCTGGTGTTAAGAGCCAGGGAAATCAGAAGATCCAGGCAGTTCAAATGGATATGAAGACTTACTGCAAGTTTAAGCTCCCTAAAAGAATCTGAGCTACTAAATAGGTCCAAGCAAATTGGTGGTAGATAAGAGTCAAAGGAATTCAAGGTGGTATAAGGTCTCCAGCTTGTAAATGTGCAAGGGGTTGGACTAGAAACCTCCAAGGTCCCTTCCAACTCTATTATTCTGTTACTTTTAATATTGGCTCATGTGGCCCGGTTCCCCTCTTCTCCCCCAGCCGGGCTGCCAAGCTGCCCTATACCATTCCAGACAATTGGCTGTCCTTAAAAGCCTCCTCACATTTACGTCTATTGCAGCATCCTCGTGATCACATGATCAAATTCAGGCAACCGGTATGTATTTACAACACCAATACATGTCCCTGAGTTATGTGATCGTCATTTGGGACCTACCCAGCTGGCTTCCAACAAGCAAAGTCAATGGGGGAAATGAGATTCGCTTAATGAATGTAAGATTCAACTAAACAACTGCGTTGACTCGAGTCATGGCAAAAAAAGGTCATAAAATTGGTCATGACTCACTTAACCACTGCCTTGACTAACAACAGAAGTTCTGGTCCCAGTTACGGACGTAGGTTGAGGAGTATCTGTAGATCATTTGAATGCGAGAACTATAAATGTTGAGTATTGAAGCCAAGTAGATAGCTTAAAAATTTCCATACAGGGATGGAGCCAATCTTTCTATTTTTTTCCCCTCTGGAGGGGGCAAGAATTTTTTCATTGTTGATTTAAGTATGTTAAACAAACTTGCAGGGTTAGAGTGCAATTTTGATATATTTTCCAGCCTGAAAATGGTTGGGAAACCACACTGCTGTTTTTTGGCAACTGTAGTCAACAAAGTACAAATAAGGAATTGGAAAAGAGGGTCTGGGGTGCTTGTAAACGACAACAGCTGGGTTCACACAATGCATTAAACTAGAAGCAAATAAACCAAATTATGACTTGGCAGGATGATATGTAAACCCACTTGGAATGTAATGCATTTGCTGTCATTTCCTTCTTGTGGTTTGAATTTGGATACAGCGTGATTTGGCTTTCTTTGAGAAGTTTGGCACCACCATTATTTGGTGGAAGACAAACATACACAAGTGGGAATGGTTTGCTCTGATTTCCTGATTAAAAACAGCAAGATAATTGTCTCAGGCATTTTGCCTTTTGATGCTTTCTTTCAGCAGTATGTGTGCCAGCAGCCAACCAAACCACTTTTTACAAAAAGATTTGGAAATCACTCTTCTCTAAGTGCTGTATTTTAGGGTAGTATAATGTCCAGATTCAATTCCAAAAAGGTGTTTTGGAGCAGAAGCACAATACCTGTCTGGGATTGTAAAGCAGACATTTCTTTTCCTGAGAACACATGGCAATTGCAGAGATGGAGAAGCAATTCTAGGAAAGGAGGTAGCTGCTTTAAAGAGTTAGAGACAGAGCCTACAGTTGCACTTCAAATACTTCGAAGTACTTTTTCAGAATTATTTCAAAGCACTACAGGATGAAAGCAAGGCAGTCTGTTTGCACTGCCACAACCAACTGTTCCTGTGAAATATTTGGCTGTAGCCTAATTATCCTCTTTTTGCCGAAAGCTTGTATATTCATTTTTATAATATGTATCTTTTAATATGGATTTTATATTTGTTGTTTTATTCAATTGTTGTATGCCATGGATGGATGGACAGACAAATAGATAGCCTTAACTGAGAGGTTGGGAAGAGATAAGGATTGCTACCGTATCTTGTTAATTCTTGCACTGACTTCACAGTTTGGTAATACGATTTACAGGAGTATCAACATAATTTTCTCTTCTTAACAGCTCTACTGGAAAAAATCTCAGTTTTTTTTACAAAGCGCACACTATTTTCCATCTCTGAGAAATAACAGGCAAGATAGGCTTATTCGCAGTGGAACAGACAGAGAAATTTCGTTGCTCATCGATTGTACTGTGTATATTACTAGGATGTGGCATCATACTGCAGACGATCTTAGGGCCTCCCATTCCATGGCATTTTACTAGCACTTTTAAAAATAACTTAGCTCTTTGTCAAGCTGGCTAAAAGGTAGAGGGAATGGAAAGCTTTGATGTTCCATCACTTTCCACCTCATATTAAAAAAAAAGAGAAAGAGGTGTACTGGATTAGATCAAGGTAGATTCATCCCCCCTACAAGTTTCCTGCAGTGGACAGCCAAGGCTTTTATGATACGAGGAAAGAGGGCACAAATAATGCACAGCCACCATGGTTTGTCTCTATCTCCAAATATTCAATGTGCTTCTCAATAGCGGAGAAAACAAGGATGAATAGAACAACTGGATCAGACTCCATAGATTTTGCCTCCAGAATCTCTGGGTACTCCCAACACTGGAGGTTTTTAAAGAAGAGATTGGATAACCATTTGTCTGAAATAGTATATAGCAGGGGTCTCCAACCTTGGCAACTTTAAGACTTGTGTACTTCAACTCCCAGAATTCCTCAGCCAGCAAAGTTGGCTGAGGAATTCTGGGAGTTGAAGTCCACAAGTCTTAAAGTTGCCAAGATTGGAAACCCCTGCTATATAGGGTTTCCTGCCTGAGCAGGGGGTTGGACTAGAAGACCTCCAAGATCCCTTCCAACTCTGTTATTCTGCTATTCTGTTATAGATCTATTTAGTGCAGCATTTAGTTCCCTAGTGGGTACTTCCAAGAAGGCAACAAGCAGGTTTTGAAAGCCTCTTGTCCTGAACTGGTATTCAGAGGTAGACTGCTGATGAACATAGAGCTTACACTGAGTTCATAAGCCTAGAATGTGTCTATGGGCTTCACCCCACGGTGGGACACTGCATGGTGCCTTATAACAAGTGAGATCCTTGGCCCACTGAAACACAATGCAATTGCCACCACTGTTCAAGGTTTCAGCAAGCAACTTTCCATCCTGAAAAAATGCTGGGACCAAAACTTCAAAGCAAGTACTGAGCTTCGTGGTTGATAATCCTGCTTTTACAAATTGTCTAATGTCCCCAACCCCTGGGCCATGGACCAGCACCGGTCCAGGTTACCCAGAAACTGGGCCATGCAAAAGAGTGAGTCCCCATCTGCACACGCATGGAATGCCGGCAGCGTGTGAAACCACGCCACCTCCGGTCTGTGGAAAAATCTCTATCCATGGTCCCTGGCACCCAAAAAATTGGGGGCTGCTGGTCTGAAGGTTTGGTCTGGCGCTTGAGTTACCAGATTAGAAACCAGGAGACTGTGAGTTTCAGTCCCACCTTAGGCCCAAAACTAGCTGGGTGTCCTTATGCTAATTACTCTCTCTAAGGCTAAGAACAAGACAATGGTAAACCACTTCTAAAATCTTGCCAAGAAAACTGCAAAGTTGTGTACAGGTAGTCACCAGGGGTCAATACTGACTTGAAAGCACTCAAAAAAGGTATCTTACCGAACTTATTCCAAAGTTACTTCTTCAATTGCTGATGAACAATAGTGCAAATGAGATTTGTTGCATTCATATTGAAACATATGAACACCCCCTAGATTCCATACCTGCAGTCTTCTATGCTTATTGCCTCCCTTTGGAAAACAGGGCACTGGGGAAAAAATGTTGCTTGGATCCATGGGGAACGTCTTACGTTAATAGAAGGAAGCCAACTTCCCTCATCAGAAATAAGGTGGGCGGCTGTTCAGAGCAGTGTTTGTCAACTTGACAACTTTAAGATGCATGGACTTCAATTCCCAGAATTGGCAATCTGACTGGGAATTCTGGGAATTGAAGGCCACACATATTAAAATTGCCAAGGTTGACAAATATTGATTCAGAGAGAAAACATTTTCAGCTCCACCAGCCTATCTATGGAACTCCCTTCCCTTTTGGTTCCAGATAGAGGACTTTCTAAATTTTCCTAGGCATTTTCTCTAACAACATCATTATCATCACTGCTATATCTATCCATTCGTCCGTCCGTCCGTCCATCCATCCATCCACTTACTTACTTATTTATTTATTAAACCAAATATTCTCCTTCATCCTTTCTCTACAGTGCTTGGACCACCACAATAAGAAATGGAAAAGCATAAAAGCACAGTAAGCTTTCAAAAACTTTAGGCATGCTTTTAATATTTTAATACATTACAGTATATGCTGGCTACTTTGTACTTATTGTATATTTTGGATCTTTACTGCTGTTTTTACATGTTTATGGACAAGGTTTCATTATAATAAATGTTAAAAAAATATCTGGCATTAACGGCTACTGACCACACAAGCGTATAGTTTTAAAGCTTCCTTAGCAACAACAGAACTGCGGTCTGAAATTTCTTCCTTCAGAACATCTTTTCAACTTCCTAAATTAGCCAACAGTTCTGTGATTTTCTTGTGATCTTTCATCCAGTTATTAATCAGGCTAGACTGTGTTTAGTTTGGTTGAAATAGCGAAGATTAAATCGGTCCTGCTACCTTCTATGTATGGCATTACATGATAAGGCACTCTCCGAAATTAAATTACAGTGAATCCACAAATCTTTTATAAACAAATCCATGAAGATGTCAGAAATGCAAGTCAGCTAATGCAGCTAGTGAACTGTTTTGATACAGGAAGGAGGATGTATTGTGGTTCTCAGCAATTATACTGATACACTGCCTACATAAGAAATGTTTGTACTCTGCATAGCGATGAGCAAGAGCTACCATACATTTAGGGCAGGGGTCTCCAACCTTGGCAACTTTAAGCCTGGAGGACTTCAACTCCCAGAATTTCCCAGCCAGCTTTGCACATGACGTTTTGCTGGCTGGGGAATTCTGGGAGTTGAAGTCCTCCAGACTTAAAGTTTCCAAGGTTGGAGATCCCTGATTTAGGGGGCACAATGTCTCAGTGGTTAAAAACCCTGAGCTTGTCAGAGCTGACAGTCCAGGTTCGAAACCCAAGCTATATGCAACGGAGTGAGCTCCCATTACTTGCCCCAACTCCTGCCCAGCTAGCAGTTTGAAAGCATGCAAATGCGAGTAGATTAATAGGTACCACTCCAGTGGGACAGTAACAATGTTCAGTGCACCTTTGGTCTATAGCCATGCCGGCCACATGATCACAGAAAATGTTTTTGGACAATGCCGGCTCTCTCGGCCAAGAAACAGAGATGAGCCCCATGCCTTAGAGTTGGACATAACTGACAGGGAAACCTTTACCTTTTTTCTTTCTTTTTTTTTAGAAAAAATATCAAGAAAAGACTTTGAATCTGCACCCTCCAGAAGTATGGCATCTCATTTTTATTAATGCCTAGATATCATACTGCCTGAATATTATGGAACATTAGTTGAACTCTAATTCCCATATAGAGTTGATGGGGTCAAGCATGACCAAGTAGAAGCAGGCAGATCTGAAAAGATATATCGCTTTCTGTTTTATGTGTATCTCTGCTTGTCATCTGATTCCCCCTCCCCATATTCATGCAAATATGTTGTTTTCATTTCATTCCATTCTACCAAGGGACCCATGTGTCAGCCTTCCTAAACCTGAACTTCTAGGGTACAGGACCTAAGCTTGGATAGAAACATGCTATTATGAAAAACCACTGGATCAGCGGTTGCCAAATTTGGCAAATTTTAAGACTTGTGGTCTTCAACTCCCATAATTTCTCAGTCAGCCCATAAATCTTAAAATTTGCCAAGTTTGGAGACCCCTGTTCTAGATCATGCTGGCTCTGGAATTCTGGGAGTTGAAGTCCATGCAGCTTAAAGTTATTGAGGTTGAAAAACACTGCACTTGCCTACTGTTGATTAACTCTCTGCTTTCTTTCTCAGGACCTGGAAGTATATTTATTTATTTATTTTGTTGTATTTATATGCCGTCCAACTCCCAAGGGACTCTGGGCGGCTTCCCATGGGACCATTTGTACCACAATTCACAAATCAACAACCCCATATTTTTCTACTGTATTTGCTCAATTTAAGTAATGGAAATTTGGGGGGATCTTTTTATCAGAGAGTTGCTCCCTCCCTCAAGAACGGCAGAGCCCCCTCTGCAATTACCTTTCTGCTATAGATGAGAAGGCACGTCACCAGGGCCACCAACATCACCTAGGTTGACACCATCATGCTAGCGTTGCCAATATTATGTTCATGGAGCGAAATTCAAAAAATTAACACCAGCACTTCGCCCCCACTTTTATTCATCTCCTACACATTTTCTTTTTGCAGCAAAGAAAAGAAAAAGGGGAAAGTTCAATCAGGTAGTGTTGGACAAGGCAGCTCTTTGGAGCATCTTGAAAAAATGGTGCGGGAGGGGCATGAAGGTGGCAAGTTGCCACCCTCCCTTGGTTATCAGAGAGAGGCAGACAGGATATAAGATGAAGTGGAAATTCTAATGGGAAGCTGCCTGCTGCAGAGCTTCAGAGGAAACACTGTGGTGCAAAAATATCTTTGCTTTTTCTCCTCCAAAGGAGTTGATAGGAATCAGCTCTATTTTCCAAACATCTTATGCAAGTTCTGAGATTCTAGGGCTATAGAGGCATGACACTAATTTTAGAAGTACATGGAAGAACCTAGAATTTCCTGCAGGTCTTCAGTGGCCAGAAGCACAGATCTGGATGCTCAGTTTTGATTTCTGAAAATACCTTTCCTTAGAGATTTCCTTTTCACTTGAAAGGGCCCCATAGAGTTAATGAAGGTCCTGGAGTCTCTGACCATAGCTGACCATACCTCCCCACACCTATAGGAGCGCACCTATGTTCCTAGAACCTAGGTATCAGACGGGACAATGTCTAAAGCGACTCCCTTATTTTGATCTACACTTTACAGGGTCATTAAATAATATGAGTGGGGCAGATTCACCCAGGGACAACTGTTGGAAAAAGATCAAGGTCTAAGCAGCCTCTTCTAAAATGCTGCAAAAAAAGCGTGTGCAGGAATCTGTCTAAAAGAATCCAGATCAGACAAAAACTGCAAAATAACCCCCTAGTTTACCGGTGTCAAACTTGTGGCGTCACGTTGCCGTCACATGGGATATTGCGACGTTTTTCCCTTCGTGGAGCTGGGATGGGTGTGTGACGCATCCAGCCTGTGGGCCGCCAGTTTGACACCCCTGCCCTATCTCATGTGTCCACATGGCATCTACCACTCAGGATGTTTGGGACAAGGAAATAATTGCAGCCTTGAATGGTGCAGCGGGCTAAACGCTGTACTTTGTAATTAGGTATTCAGCTCCCAGCTGCCTGCAATTTAGCAAGTTCGAATCCCGCCAGGCTCAAGGTTGACTCAGCCTTTCCATCCTTCCAAAGGTCGGTAAAATGAGAACCCAGATTGTTGGGGGCAATA